>PVJO010010587.1:0-63510 GCA_004026905.1 Hystrix cristata
TTAATTTGATGATCACTAAAGTGAACTGGACCTTTAATGAACACAGAAATTATTTCCCTAATCTGTTTGGATTCTCACACTCCTAGACTCTTGTATTTCTTTTATTATAAACTTTCTTGGCATGTCCTTCCATGAGCTTTCCTTTATCTCCTTCCATTAATAGCAAATGTCTTTGAGAGAGCTTTTTAAACTTAGACTCTGGCTCCCTTCCTCCATCTTCTGTTTAGCCTACCTACCAAACTTTCATCCTTACACTGAAATTGAGCAATCCTGAAATTGCTCTTATCAAGACCACCAGTACCATGCCATTAAAAATTCCAGTGGTCGTTCTCAATACTGATTCTTATCAGTGACATGTGACACAGATAAGAATTCCTTTCATGATACATTTCTTGGTCTCTAAGACCCACACTCTTCTTATCTTCCTTCTATTACTCTAGCTACTTTCTCCCCACTCCCTTTACCAATTCCTTCTCAATTCTTTGAACTCCAAACATGGATCCTCTTCCTTTATCTATAGTCAATCCCTTGGTGAATCATTGCTTATAAAACCACATATTACCACTCTGGCACTACGATTTGTGTCTCCAGCCCAAATTCATGTCTTGTACTCTGGAATTTTAGATACAGCTGCTCAAACAGCATCTCCATTTGAATGCTCAATGGACATGTCTCAAACTTAAGGTGACCACAACTACATTTCCCACTATTTTGTTTACTACACATCTTCTCCTTTTGTATTATTAGTTTCACTGAATGGTAATTGATGTCTAACTCATCTCAGTGAATATTTTCATTTTTACAGTTGCTCAGACCAAAAAGCTTGGAATCATATCTGATTCTTCTTTCTCTTATATGTAATCGGTCAAAACGTCTTATCAACACTTTCTTTAAAATACATGTGAAATCCAACATTTCTTCATTTCTGTGGCCACTCTTCTAGGTCACTGTATCATCATCTCTTGCCTGGATGTTTTTAATAACCTTATTATCAGTCTCTTTGCTTTCTGCTATTTTTCTTCCTTCACCATGTTCACTATAACAGCTAGACAGTCCATTAAGCACTTACAGTCATTTGACTGTTGACAAACAGATCAAAATCATATGCTGAAGAAAAGACGGTCTCTTTAACAAACAGTGCAGGAAAACATAGATATCAATTTCACATAATGCCCTGGATATCATGCATAAAATTGAAACTAGATTCCTATGTCTCTATGTATTAAAACCAAATCAAAATGGATCAAAAACCTAGATATAAAACTTGAAAATGCTGAGGACAACATAAGGGAAACACTTGAAGTCATAGGCACAAGCAGACTTCCTAACTGGACTTTAAAAACACAGGAAATAATATGAAAAATCAATAAAAGGGACTACATCAAATTAGAAACATTTCTGCATGGCAAAGGAAAAACTATCAGAGTGAAGACACAGCCCACTGGATGGGAGAAAAATCTTTTACAAGTTACTCTTCTGATAGAGAACCAATATCTAAAATACATGAAGAATTTAAAAAATCAATCCCCATAAAATAATGAACCTGATAAATAATAGGTAACTGAATAGATACTTCTCAAAAGAAGACATTCAGTTGCCAAAAGTGTATGAAAAATGTTCATTATCTCTAGTCATCAGAGTAATGTAAATTAAAACTACACTGATATTCCATCTGACCCTAGTCAGAATAACCATCATCAAAAATACAAAAACCAATGAGTGCTGATGAGGAAGCATGAAAAAAGGAACACTATTACATTGTTGGTAATAATGTAAGTTAGTACAATCGCTATTGAAACCAGGATGGAGACTCCTCAAAAGACTAAACACAGATGTAGCATCTGATCCAGCTTTACCACTCTTGAGCATCTCCCCTTCCCAGAAATTACACACTGCATACAGCAGTGATACATGAATACCCAATAGCTAAACTCTGGAAATAGCCTACATGCCTGTCAACAGATAAGAAGATAAAGAAAATATGGTATATACACACAGTGGAATACTTCCCTGCCTTAAAGAATGAAATCGTGTCATTTTCAGGAAAATGGATGAAACTAGAGATCATTAGGCTAAGTGAAATTAGTCAGACTCAGAAAGTTAAATATTGTATTATTTCTATAATAAGTAATCTAAAAATACATACATTAATAAAGATTTAAATTCAGGAGCGATCAGGAAGCCAGGAGTAGAATTCTGGAGATGGTGAACAGGATGAGCAGAAGGTGTAAAGAAAGAAGGTTGGTAAGGGATTGAAACTGATTAATATATGCTAAATGCATGTACCAACCTCCCCATCACCATGTAATATTAACATGTGCTAACAAAAAATAGATATTCCATCAGAATATAATGTAATTCCGTACCTTCTTTAATAGTTCTCCATTTCAAAAAGAGTAAAGTCAGTGTGATTCCAAGTAACCACAAGGAGCTGCACATTATTTTTCCGAGTTTCAGCGGCTTCTGCCTCTTTACATTTTGATGAGCCTGGCAGGCATATCTATGCCTTGCATCCTCGGCATTTTCACTTCCATTTGCCTGGAGGACTCCCCAGCTCTTCTCCCCAAGGCTTCTACCTTTATTTCCTTCAGGTGTCAGTTCCTTTGCTGCTAGCCTGTCTCCCTCATCTCTCTTTCCTGATTCAATATTCTCTGTAGCATTTATGATTTACCCTATACAATTTCTACTTGCTCATTCTGAATGCTGTAAAATAAAACTTCAGTAAGATCTAGAATTTCTGTATTTTCTTTACATCCTATGTCCTGTGCCAGGCACATAGTGTGTGTCAATACTATGTAATGAATGGTCTTCAAACCAAATAAGCACTGATTTTGCGAATATGAGGATGAAACTGAAGGCTCAGAAACTTTGACTTCTAGGCCATGGTTGCTCTGGCTAAAGGAATTTCTGCTTTCCTCAAAGAGTGATGTGGGAGTTATTTGTTATTTTCCCTCCTCCAGCTCTACGAGATTAAAAAGACAGAGTGTTGAGATTTACCATAATTCAAAAACACTTCAAGGATTGTTACAGCGTTTTCTTCACAATATGTCTTCTTAGGTCTCAGAGTAGCAGTCACCAGTACAACTTTGTGTCTGCCTTGGAACTGCTTTAGCCAGGGCAATTCCTGTCACATCTCAAGCATTCTGATTTAAAGAAAGGAAGAATTTATCCCATAGAGAAATCCTCTTGGAAAGAGCTTAGCTATTACAGGGGGGCACTGTAGATTAAAAAAAATAAATTATTACCCATTTTTAGAAAACAAAGATAGCTTTTTAAATGTCCTTGAAAGTTAAAAAAGGAACTTGTTTTAAATGCTCTCTCAAAGAGCTGTTCCATCCTGCCTTATATTCACCTTCTTTAATTATCTCTACTGATTGACAGATGATGTCTCCTTCAGATTCTGCTGACGCAGTTGTAAATTTGTGGATTACTTCTTCCATTATAAAATCTAGATATTTATTTCTCATTCATATGATACATAAATATAATTCATATATATATGTGTGTATGTGTGTGTGTACTTAGACACTACTGCTGGTAAACTTCACCAAACAACAAAAACAACAAACAAATGAAAAACTTGATCTAAAAATTGAGACTGAATAATAAGTTGGACTTCCTATTGAATTGCTTCCTTGCTTTGAGGAGCTTGACAGCATAAAGAACAGTCCAAAGTAAGCCTAAAGAGTGTTTTTTGGGTAAGCATCAAGTTATTAACACTATTTATATATACTCTAAACTATAAAATCTGGTTATGCTTTATATCGAGTATATAATTAAGTTAAATACAGAATTCACTATTTTAAAATGTAGAAGGGATTTGATATTCTGAAGTGAAAGAAAGTATGGTGGATTTCTTAGGTTTACACAGAATTATATTAATACTGAACCCTAAGCCCCACCCTTTCATATGTATGTATGATTATGTAACATCTCGATCCATTTCCAAATTTTCTATATCATTATGTTTTTCTTCAATCTTGCATCAGAGATGAGAAATAGACTCTCTCCAAATATGAGACTTTCCAAATGCCTCTTTGTTTCTTTACTTCTTATATTTGAAGAGACTTTATCAGTTTTCTATATCATCTGTCTATCCAGAGTTATTCTTTTCAGTCTAAAATATAATTGTGTTTCTTTCAATTGAAGAAAATGCACATTTCCTGTGTCCATTATGGCAGACAGACCTTTCCTAATAACTTTACAATTAAAATGCTTTTGACTCATCCCTGAATTTAGTTTACTAAACCTTACCCAGAGTCACAAGGGTCACTCTAAAGAACTATTCACCTAACTTTGAAGGTAGAGAACACTGCACCTGGAATAGTTGCCTTGTGGGTCACTTTATTATGTAGATAATAATAATAAAAGTGAATTGTGTAATTAGCTTTACATGTAATGGTACTTTATATGTTAAAATTGCTCTTTGAAGCTTTGGCTTATTCATTATTGGACTCACACATAGTTTGTCAGCAAGCAGATTTTAGTTTATGGTTGTTTTTGGTGCTTAAAGTTCTCTTCTAGAATGGGGAAGCTATAAGTATATTAATGGGAAAGATGAAAAAAAAAGATCTTCTTAGTGCTTCCTTTCTATAATTCTCCCCCAATGTCTATCATAATATTTTTACTATTTCTGTTTTCCATTGTCAGATCTTACATTGGTTCCTGTCTATGAATCTAAGGAAAACTTTCTGTACGTAACTCTATGACACTTGCCAATACTTCCCTATTTATCAAAATATATTTTTGTTCACACTCTTCCCATATTCTTTAAAAAATGTAATATTGTAGAAGTCAAGCTGTCCTTGAAAATCTCTTCTCTGAAGTGCTACACTAAAGTCCTGTTTCTTTATCTGGGTCTGAAAGTTTCAGCAACAGATACACTTGGACCTTGCACTCTTTACTAAAAAGTCTGTTCCTGACTCTTCATGACCCTTTGACGAATTCCTCACCAAAGAACAACTATATTGTGAATCTGTATCTCTGTAGTTTATCCTGAGTCCTAGCTTGATATTACAGCCAACTTAACCCCCACTGTAAACTTCATATTCTCCCATCTGAAATTCTTACCTGTCTGTCCTGCCCCGCTTTTTAAATTCCTCCATCATTATCCAATTATCCATCATTCCTCCAATCTCAAAGCTTGAAATTTTAGTCAACTACATTTTTTTTTTGCTTCCTTTGTTAGTTCTATAACTATCTCCTTCCATACCGCAACCACCTGCCTATTCTCTCTTGCTTTCTATCTCAAACTGTTGCAACAGACCCTTCATTTTACTTTTGTACTTCTGAATTTGCCCTTCTCCTATTGTATGCATCTAATCTAAAACCATTTTTCTGATCACATTTCTAGCCTTATGGACCCAGTCTACTGAAATTCAGTTTTGTAGCCCTGTCTTCTTGAGAGTACATCAGTGGTAATCCTTTTAACTGTGAGTGTCCCATATCTGTCTATTCCTGTGTCATCTTCTATGAAGACTGCCCTAATCATTATGACTGGAAGGGATTTCTCTTTTTTTCTGAACTCTGGTAAGATACTACTATGTTCTGTGTGACTTGCTTTCTATGTTGCATAATTACTATTTATTATGAGATTATAAATTCATGGAAGACAGACTTCTGACTTTCTTACGTTTCCTATAGCAACTCTTTAATGCTTAATATCTCATATGTACATGAATGAATAAATATCTGATTTGCATTACATTTATACTATTGTTGGATAATACGGCATTGTAAGAATCCTATGCTTCTGTATATGTTAATGATAATGCTGGATACAGCATCATGTGGTTAATGAATCAACCAATACATTCATACTTTTGTTATGGTCAGATTTTATCACTTTAAATTTTATGGGGATTCCTGTACAATCAAGAAGGAACACAAGTCTGTGACATAAAAGATGAAGAAGAATGTTACCTTGTGAGTTTTCTGAAAACCATATAGCAGTAGGCCTGGTTTGACAATGCAAATCATCATCTCCCTCTCTTCCCAACCACCACCACCAAGAAAAAAATCTTGCATATTAAACTTTAGGAAATCCATGTATATATTTACTACAGAAGTCTATCCTGCTCTTTAGGACAAAGGTAATACTGTATGTTATGATGTTCATATTATATGACATTAAACAATGTGGTACCAGTTGTACATTATACATAGGATTTCCAAGAGTTGTACATTGTATTTCTACAGAGGAAAAAATCTTGTAGTTACTTCCTTTTTAATATTTCACTGTAAATCAGAAAATACCTCAATGAAATATGTTGTGAAAGGGGCTATTTTGAATGTAAACTAAAACAAAATTAATTAGAAGCTGCTGAAATGCTAGAGAAATAATCCTAATTTTAAATGGGCTCCATGTGATCTTTGATTTCATTACTGACAAAATCAGAAAAACTTCATTTATTGTGCCTCGAATGTTCATTAGTTTTGCAGTGTATCACATACACGTTTCCATTCCTTCCAACCTATTTTTTAGTCTCAGCATTTCTATTTTGACGTTAGAAAAATATACAACCAAAATCTATAAGACTTTGATTAAATGTTGATACAGCTGATTTCAACACAGCCAAAGCCAGTGACCATACATGGAATCTAAACAACAGCTAGTAATTACAGTGTCAAAGGCATGTATACACTGTGTGTTATGTTTCATTGTCTGGCATGCAAATATAGTCTCCATTTCCTTTACACTATGTCCAAAGTATAAAGTAAGCCAACCAAAGAGTTCTGTTTCGTTTACACAAAAGAACAAGGTTCAATCATGTTTGATAAGTTGCAAATTACTGGTAATACCACAAGTGTTGTTACAGCTGCTAAGAATGGTCAGGAGGATGTACAAAATGCAGCAAAGGCATGAATCAAAAGAAAAAATCTAAACAAGTTTGAATGATGGTGTATAGTATGGCTAACTTTAACTTCACTTGGGGCCTGGAAATGCCATATTGGGTGCAGGGTGAGGTGCCTCATATGGAACCTGGCCTTGCGTGGGTCTGCTTGGCTTTCAGATCTTTTCATACAAATGAACTGCCTATTCTCAATTGCACGCAAACATTATTTACAAATCAAAATTCTTACAGTGTTGAAATTTAAGGCCTGAGCCACCAGGACAAAGGAAAAGAATGAAGATGGGCAGAAATATCCAAAGGCAACAGGAAGCAATACAAGTTTTTCTCAATAGAAATTCCTTTCTAAGAATCAGACCAGGTTGGTATATTAAAAGCACAAAACAAACAAGCTACTTGCCTGTGAATCTGGATACTTGAAACATTGGTTCTTTGTGAAGCTCTAATTCAATTGGAATGTCACAAAATTTACACTAAATCTTATTTTACACGGAATTTCTTTCATTCAGTATCATCTCTGGTCCTCACCACATCCTGCCCAATCCAGCAATTTAGGTGCATGTCCTTCGGAATGGGAAAAAAGCCAAACTAGGCTTTGTGTAGCAAAAAGAGAGTCATAAACTCTTGCTTTTGTTCCTGTTCAATAATGTGATCTTCAGTAAACGCTGGAGGTTTCCATGTCCTCACTGGTGGGCAGGTAAAATGAAGAGGACAGAGTGAATCCAAGGGTTGTGACCTGATAGCCCTAGGGCCAGGTGTGGCCTGCAGAAGTGTTTCCTTGTATCTACAATTTGAATTGCGTAAATATTTGAAAACTAGAACATTTTATATAAAACTCCAGATTTAAGCTTCACTTGAAAAACTGCAACACCCGGAACTGCTGTGCTTACATTTCCACATAACGATAATTCAGTGAGGTGAGTAGCAGTTGCAACCTACCAAGAATGAACAATTTCCTCTTGAGTACAGGTCCTACAGATGTCATTCATGTCACCTGTCTGACTCCAATTTTTAACTCTTCAATTTTCTTCTCTGAAATTTATAAAACTATTTGTTTTAGAGTCATCTACTTATGAGTGATATTATTCCATGTTCATAATATACAGAAGTTAGTTATGTCCACTGCAAGCAATGCTAGAGTATTGTCTGCTGTCATAACTATAGTACTAGAAGTAGTAGTAGTAATTGCCAATGTTTAGTAACTGATAAACTTGTACCTAGAAGAATTCTAAGTTCTTATGCATGTAGTAACTGAAAAAGTGCTCATAACAATCTGTTAAAATGTAAGCACCAGGAGGACAGGATCTTACATTTCAAACCAGTAGGTCTCAAACTTTACCCTGCATCAAAGCCACCTGGAGAGCTTGCTGAAATGGACTGCTAATGGATTTCTCACTGGGACAGTCTGGGTTGGGACCCAAGAATGCACATATTAACAAGTTTCAAAGTTTCTGATGCTACTGGGCCAGTGACCATACTTTAAGAACTACTGGTCTTAATAATGCTGTAACCCCCATGTTTAACTGATGTAGAAATTAATAAATACCTGGAAAATGATAGAAGCTATACTAGTAAGATGATACTACTCTATTAAGTGATGAGAACACTAAGTAACTTGGATAAGGTCACATATCTACTAAATATCAGAAATGTGATATTAATAATTGCACCAATGTCATAGAGTTATGGTGAGGATTAAATAAGATGTAAAATTGCTTGATGGGGATTAAATGTGCTAAATATGGCAGCAGTTTTTATTATATAGTGGGACATTACTTCTCTGTTTAACATATACGAAGTTCTTGGCATAGTGCCTGTACAATTCCATATGCAATGTCTGGATTAACCTGCACTTAAACTGATTCACAGGATTATTGGTGCTCTCCAGTCCCTTCCTAGAATACACTGCCCAATGCCCAGGGTATGCAGAAGGCTGGCAGGTGAAAGGTTAATGTTATGCCATGCAACTTCCATGACTGCACTGTTTCAAGAGAGAATTTGTTTCCAATCTGGTTTGTTTTTGTTTGTGCTGTTATTATAATTAGTCAAACCAACATGAGATATTAAGGTTACAAAGCAACAGAGTTGTTTCTGGGAAGGTAAAGTTCAGTGCTTTGGAAATGCTATATAGAGTGAACAGCTATTATCAAACAGTACAATATAAAACACAAGTGAGAAAATTGTAACAGAATCAGAAAAGAATTTTAAAAGTGCTTTAAAATTTGATATTCATAGTGCTTTGCATTTGTCTTTATAGAATTTAAGTTTAAACTTAAGAGTTAAAAGAAAAATAAATTAGAATGTAGACTTGAGTCATTACCTGTGTGATGTGAACCTGCATCCTGGCGGTAGGCAATTATGGCTTGTGCCTAAAGTGCCCATGTCTTGTAGTTGTATCATCCATGTGCTGAGAATGGTTTTCATGTTTTTAAAGTGTTGCAAACAGAACAGGGGGAAAAAACAAGCCAACTAGGGAAAAGAAGGAAGAGGGCGAGGGAGAGGATCATCAGAGGCCAACCATGGCTTTCAAAATCTACAGTATTAACTAACTAACCATTTACAGAAAAAGTTTGAGGACCCATGTTGCACAATGAAAAAGGCATCATCTCATGTTACCACTGTGTAGCAAGAAACATATTTATTTGTTCCTTAAATTACAATTTTCAGGTATATATGCCTTTTTAAAAAATGAGAATCAGTTTTAAACGAATTTTTAAAAATTACTTTAAAAATTGTCTTGATCATGTTAGAATGCCAAGTTTTCCACTTGCACAGGCAATTACGAAACATGAACTCTCATTGTTCATTTACCTTACTGGCTTCAAATGTGTTTACCTCTCTTTTCAGTGGGATTTTAGCTAAGGTTTTATCTCAAATCTAACACCTTTCATCACCAGTCTTCCTAGATAGCATCTGTGCCTCTTTATTTTAATAGTCCATAGGAAGAATAGCAAGCTTGTGAGACTATTCTAATGACATTTTAAAATATATGCATTATTGGTTGATTTTTTCATAAACGCGGGTCTTTCTGGAGTGAGATGGAATCTTAACGTTGTTTTGATTTGCATCTCTTGAATGACTAGTGATGTTGAACACTTTTTCATATATTTGTTTGCCATTTTTATTTCTTCATCTGAGAAATGTTTATTCATTTCAGATGCCCATTTTTGGATTAGATCTTTAAATCTGGGAGGTTTAATTTTTTTGGGTTCTTTGTATATTCTAGATGTTAGACCTTTGTCTGATGGGTAGCTAGCAAAAATTTTTTTCCCAGTCTGTGGATTTTCGCCCTGCTCTATTGGTGATTTCTTTTGCTGTGCAAAAGCTTTTTAATAGCATGTGGTCCCAAGCACTGATTCTTTGTATTGTTTCCCGTGCAGTCTGGTTTCTCTTCATAAATTTTTTCCCTATCCCTATGTCTTCGAGGGTTCTTCCTATTCTATTCTCTAGTAAATTTAGTGTTTCTGTTTTAATGTTTAGATCTTTGACCCACTTTGATTTTAGTTTAGTACATGGTGAGAGACTTGGATCTAGTTTTAGTTTTCGGCATGTGGCCAGCCAATTTTTCCAGCACCATTTGTTAAAGAGGCTATCTTTCTTCCAGTGAGGGTGTTTGGCTCCTTTGTCGAAGATGAGGTATTTGAGTGTGTTTGGTGTGGTTTCTGCATCCTCCAATCTATTCCATTGATCCTCAGGTCTGTCTTTTTGCCAGTACCATGCTGCTTTTGTCACTGTAGCTTTATAGTATAGTTTTAGGTAGGGAACTGTGATGCCCCCTGCCTTTCCCCTGTTGCTTAGGATTGTTTTTACTATTCTTGGTCTCTCTTGGTTCCAGATGAAATTTATGATTGTCCTTTCTAGTTCTTTGAAGTATGTTGGTGATATCGTGATTGGAATTGCATTAAATCTGTATAGTAATTTAAGAAGTATAGCCATTTTCACAATGTTGGTTCTTCCTACCCAGGAACATGGGATATCTTTCCATTTTCTGATATCTCTTTCAATTTCCTTTTTTAGAGTGCTGTAGTTTTCAATGTAAAGCTCTTTTACTTCCTTTGTTAGATAGATCCTAAGTATTTAATTTTTTTGTGTCCAATTGTGAAAGGTATATCATCTGTTATTTCTTTTTTGGTGGGTTTATTATTTGTATATAGGAATGCTATTGACTTTTGGGTGCTGACTTTGTATCCGGCAACAGAACTGAATATTGTTATTAAATCTAGCAGTTTTTTGGTGGAGTTTTTTGGGTCTTCTATGTAGAGTATCATGTCATCCGCACAAATGATAGTTTCACTTCTTCCTTTCCTATCTTTATTCCTTTTATTTCTTTCTCTTGTCTAATTGCTCTGGCTAATGTTTCCAGAACTATGTTGAATAATAATGGTGATAATGGGCAACCTTGTCTTGTTCCAGATTTTAGTGTGAAAGCTTCCAGTTTCTGTCCATTTAGTGTGATGCTGACCGTTGGTTTGTCATATATGGCTTTTATCAGATTTAGATATATGCTATCTATTCCTATTTTCTGTAGTGTTTTTATCATGAATGGGTGTTGGATTTTGTCAAATGCTTTTTCTGCATCTATTGAGATGATCATGTGATTTTTGTTTTTGACTTTGTTGATATAGTGTGTTACATATATTGATTTATGTATGTTGAACCATCCCTGCATCCCTGGGATGAATCCTACTTGGTCGTAGCATACAATCTTCTTGATAATTTGTTGTATTCTGTTGGCTAGTATCTTGTTGAGAATTTCTGCATCTATGTTCATTAGGAAGATTGGCCTGTAGTTCTCTTTCAGTTGGATCCTTTTCTGGTTTTAGTATCAGGGTGATGCTTGCTTCCAGAAATGATTTTGGAAGTACTGCTTCCTTTTCAATTTCAATCAACCAATAACAAACGCTGGCGGGGCTGTGGGCAAAAAGGAACCCTCCTCCGTTGTTCGTGGGAATGTAGACTGGTTCACCCACTATGGAAATCAACATGGAGATTCCTCAAAAAACTAGAACTAGAGGTTCCATTTGATCCAGCTATTCCCCTACTGGGGATCTTCCCAGAAGAACTGGAATCGTCATATCATAGGGATGTGTGCACAACCATGTTTATAGCAACACAATTTGTAATAGCTAAGTCTTGGAAACAACCTAAATGCCCAACAACCAATGAATGGCTAAAGAAGATGTGTTTTTTTACACAATGGAGTACTACACCACCATAAAAAAGGATAAACTAGAGTCATTTGTATGTAAATGGATGTTCCTTGAGAACATACTACTAAGTGAAATAAATCAGACACTCATGAATATACATCGAATTGTGTCTCTAATATGAGAAACCATAGTGTAAATAGAACAAAGAGGTGTAATAGATATAATAGGAAGATAGTATAGAAAGGAGAGGAAAACTAGAAAGAGAGAAGGGAGAAAAGCAGGAAGGGAAAAGAAGGAAAGAAAGGGGAAAGGGAATTCATGGAGAAATGTGAATAAACCTGCTATAAATAGAAATGGAGGGAACAGAGGGGAGGGGTGGGGAAGAGGGGGGAACCAAGATGCATCATGTACAGGTACAAAATAAATGAGATGAATGTTAATCATTATATGTACATTGTACCAATACATGTTCTTGGTTAAAAAATAAAAAATAAGTTATACCAAAAAAAATATGCATTGAGGTGTCCATTATTTATAGGTATGTACTCAGTGACAGGCAATAAGCTGGTCACTGACACAGGTGACTCTCAGTCTGTCTTAGTTAAGGGCTCCAACCCATGTCAAGTTGATCTAAAAGAAACCCCAGGAGCTCTCCCTGCCCCATTCCCCACATGACCTTTTCCACAGCTCATGTCCCCGCATGCAGTGTTCTTTGGAAGCCAAATTTAATTCACTTCTAAATGACTTTACTTGGTGTAAGTGTGACTTCATTCATAGAAATCTTGGCTAAGTGAGGTGGTAGGAAAAGATAAGGGTATAAAATATAACCTTCCTATAACCTCCAACAGCCACTTTCCCACTGATATATTCTGTGTAGCACACAACCACCTTAAGGAATAGAATTTTTAAAGGCTTTTTAATCTCCAAGGTAAAATAAAGGTGTACTATGAAGCCATATGGTAATACTTTATAACAGCTGGACTGAGACAATGCACTGCTAATTTGCGCAGTTCTTTTATGTAGGTTAAATGTCTTTCTCTTGCTTAGCGCAGTTCTGAAGGCAAGGGTATTATTAATTGCAAACGTTGCCCTCTGGTATTCCGATATTCACTGCTAATTACACAAACCAGTACACTGCCATTGTAGAGAAACATTTTTCTCCTGTTTTGAGATATTTGCTCAGAAGGAATTGCACCTCTGGAACAGCCTGTATTAGGTTAGCCCCCAGGAAAGTTCTAATTTACAAAATCCCTTACTAAAAAAAAACAAAAACAAACAAACAAAAAAAACCAAAAAACCTCCCCAAACCCACTCAAATCTATTTCAAAGAGATTATATTATAAATGTAAACTTCCTAATGAGCTCAAGTGAAATGCTGTAGGCTACAACTGCTGAACTTTGAAAGGTTTTACCCTTTTCCTCTTCCTATATACATATATATATTTTATGTAATCTGTATTCTAAGCTCTATAAAGAGACCAGCTGTTGCTTACAATGAATTGACACTTATAGTCAAATCCGACATGTTCTGTAATATAGGTGACCTTTCCCTTTTTACTCTATTCATTAAAAAAAATGCTTACTGCTAATAAAAACAGTGAACACTGTACTGATTATATACCAGATGCCAGGCTAAGTACTTTTACATAAAAAAACCTCATCTCATTTTCGCAACAGGTTAAGTAACTTGCCCAAGGTTTCCTGGCTATTAATTAAAAAGAAAACGCAGTACTTCAGTTTTCTAGAAATTTCAGATATAAAAAAGAAACATTAAAAACATGAGGAAATAAGAGATGGCAATTACTTGATTAAAAAAAAGTCCATCATTTAGAGGCCAGGACGCTGAGGCACATTATTCTGCTTTCTTTTCTTCACTTTGCACATGTGAAACAGATAAAATTTTTAATGCTGTAGTAGTGCTGTTTATAGGTTATTTTGTTTATTTTTAATAGAAGTCTAAAGATAATGGTTGAGAATCAGTGATCATAATAAATAATGTCAATTGACTGACATTAATGTACAGTAATCTACACAGATGCCTGCAGCACATAAAAAGATTTATATTTCTATCTGGCACTAAGCACTTTGAAAATTCCCTTGGTATGTCTTTCAGGTGAACTTGGTTGAAGGTCCAAACGAGTATCTTTCACTGAACACATAGATGTCTTCTTCAGCCCTCTGGGTGTCAGTTTCTTCATGTAGCAGAACCAGGAAATAGTCACATTTTGTCCTCATTAAGTAATTTTTAACTCCAATATTCTATGAAATTGTTTTAAAATTTCAGAAAGTTTTAGTTGCCATGCCCAAACAAAGCTATAGTTTCTGCAGTCTGTCAATTTTCTTGTCATCCATTTTACCCCATTTGATTCCATCTAGCTAACTCAACCCTTCATCACTTTTCTTCTCTCAAATAACAGTAACCCTGCATAGAATGGCCTCTAAACAGCTCTTATGTGGTTGGCAATGTAAAAGAAGGTTAATTTCAAGGAGGAGCTGACTGTTTCCCATTGGTTGATAGAAATAGACAATGGAAGGAGGAGATTTTAAGCAATTATCCTTTGATGGCTATCCAACTTTCACTTTCTTCTTTTCTCTTTTGTTCCCAGCAGTAATTAAGCAAACCAGAACAAAAGCAACTTCCTGCTCCTTTGCCCAAACGTCCTGCTCCTTTTTCCTCTTCATTCTCATCCCACTTTCTATATAGGTTTTAAAGAAAAGACAACACTCAAGGACCCTATAGACCATGGCTGCTGTCCCTTGACAAGCTCAGACACAGCCACTCTTAGAGCAGTGACCATTTCTGTAACAGGTAATTCCATCTTCTCTGAAGGAAATGAGAAATGTTGTGGAAGACCAAAGAGCTATAAACTTTACCAGGAGTTCCTGAATAAACCATCAATATTTAGAATATGACAATGAATTTTTCAATAAATAATACTGATAACCATGAATAGTAGTACTTAATGTGACACAGGATATGGATGGAAGGAGGGAGATTCAGAAGGAACATAAAGAAAAAGAGAGACAAAAGGAGAAAAATATGAGCATATCATGGCCTTAAATATTTATCAAGAAATAATTTAAGGTAATATGTCTTTCTCTTTCTATGGAGGGTTTTTTTTTTCTCAAACTGACATGAATTATATTCAATACTCAAGAATTTTGCTTTTTGTAAAACTGACCTATATTTGTTTTTTGAATATGAAGCAGGTTTCCTATAAGGTCTACAACTAGAAAATGTATATATCAATGGGGAATGTATATATCAATTGGGATGTAAAATGCATATCCAAAAAATGTTGGTAGTTGGAAAACATAAAGAAACTCTTGGGTAATTTGTATAAGTCTCTCCCTGGATTTCTTAACACACCCTGAAACCATGTACCAGAAAATGCAAGTCAAAGGGCTATATTGGCTATCACTTTAGTTATAACATTTTTAACCTTCATTGCCCTTGAGTCTTGCCCCCTGCCCCACTCTAGGGTATATTAGCTTCTGTCTGTGAAATATTACTCTTTGCACTGAATAATTTCTCAGATGAGCCTAGACTATATACTCTCCTCTTCCCTTTTCTTCTGAAGTCATTACCTTCATTATTAATCTTTTGAACACCTGATATAAGAATTTCTTTGTAGAGCAAGCTGAGTTTTGCTGAGAAGATATTTTGAAAAATCCATGACAGCTAGGTGAGGACTGGTACCCAATGCTTCTGAAAAGAAGAAAGGAAAGAAAAGATGCTAACCAGTGTGGGAACAATGGTTTGAGCTGTGTGACCTTGGCAGAGATACCTTTTTTAAGTGAAATGCCAGTGGGCACTGGGCTGCTGCCT
The DNA here is from genome assembly GCA_004026905.1 of Hystrix cristata. Taxonomy (NCBI): domain Eukaryota; kingdom Metazoa; phylum Chordata; class Mammalia; order Rodentia; family Hystricidae; genus Hystrix; species Hystrix cristata. The sequence continues at coordinate 15,831 of PVJO010010587.1, forward strand.
ACCTATCCCAACCTGAAATCCCATAAAGATCCAAAATAATATACTAAATGTATTTGAATTTCTTATGAAAGGGCAAAGGGAAGTATATTTCAGTTTGAAATTGGCACTGGCTGAAACAGTAGGAGGGGTGCTCGACCTCAGGGTATTATTATTCTGAATTTAAAGTTCTTACTAAGGTAGTGCAGGAAACTTCCTCTGCCCCTCTCTCAGTTTCAGAGGTTTCCTGCCATGTACATTCATTGCCTGGGCTCCAGGTTCAGGTTAAACATATTCTGGGAAAAGCCCTGGATAAATAAGTGTACCAGTGGCATAGCAAAGATGTAGGCAATGATTGGTATTACCTAATGTTTATCAAAATGCATTTAGTTTTGAATCTCAGTTGTGTGTTTTCACTCCAAGCAAAGGCTGTGAGTCTACCTGCAGTTGGAACACTCGTTACATTACTTTGGCCAGAAAAATCAAGAAGGAATGTAATCCTGCATTGTTTAAAGTTCGCCAGGAACTCTTGATGAAACAACCATTCTCAAAGGCCACATCTTCTGTGTTATCCTAGTTTTAACTAAATACAGAAACTATTTTGTTAAAATGAATTGCAGACACAAAAGAAAACCATTTCCAAAGCCTCCAGTCAGGTGAAAAAAAGTCGCTGGCACTTTGTCCAGGGATCTACAGCAGAGTTTTTGGAGCCAGAAGCTCACACAATGCTCCCTGCCTGCCTTGCTGCTGGCAGATACGGCCTCTGGTTGGAAATAATCGTTTTTAATAATGCAGATCATCACAAGAGCTCATGGGAAATCACTCTAAATATTACCCTTGGACTTTGGTATAGAAATATAGCAAAGGGAAATTGTCCCTATGATGCTAAAGGGTTAGAATAATATGGAAAAACCAACTCAGTTCAAATAATTTATTGTCTCTGCCATGCTTTTTGCATAGCACAGCTTAAGCTGTCATTCACTGAAGGGCTATTTATACAGTCTGAAATTCCAAAGGATTCCTGGATTTGTGTTCTTCTACTCTTTTTAAATGATGCATAATAAGGTACTCTACAGAGGTCTTTTGTAATGAATGTGGAGTTGTTTAGTTTGGGCCCCTTCAAAGGGATGGAAGAACAGTAACTGGCTGTTTGAAATTTTATATTATAGAAACTATACTCAGCCACTACTTGAATTTGTTAGCATCTTTAAAATAAACTCTACTCCCAGACAAAACCAAATCAATCTTTGTATTCTTGACATTTCACTGTAAAGGCCAATAAAAGGTATAAATAGAAGCTCCGAGAAATAAAGGGCGTAGTTGTCCTACAGGGGCATTTTGAAAGAGATGTGCGATGGTTGTTGATGGTGTTTATTTCTTTAAAGGGGTCAAGTTTTTCTTGGCTTCTTTGACCTGATTATAAAGCTGATTTTCTAGCCAGGCATGGCAGAGTTCAGACTTGAACTGCACAGTTATCCAGACAAATACATGCTAGACATCTCAAACTGATTTTTTCTTCCATCCTTCACTTCTCCCTAATACAGGCATCTGCTATTTTTCCTTCATTCTTTTGTCTCAACAATTGGCAAATGATTTGCCAAGTATCCTAAACATAAGAGTATAGTGAGATAAATAACATGATGTGAAAGGGAGATACTTGGTCCAATTTGGGGCATGTTCACCATATTTTAAAAATATAGCTCTAACAAAATCAGAGGCTCATGCCATATCAATGTTAATATCCTGGATTTGATACCGTGCTATAGTTTCCCAAGATGGTGATTTTTAGTAAAACTGGGTAGAAGGTGCACAGGATCTCTATATCATTTCTTATAATTCTATACGAATCTATAATTATCTGATAATTAAAAATATCTTTAACCCCCCCAAAGTCTCTTGATTTAGGTATAGAAATATAGGTCAACAGTATTTAGTAAGTACAAATTCTGTTTTTACTACATTACAGATGCATGGGTAAAATATTATAGCTGGTTTAAAAATATTTTTCTTCTAAATTCTAGTATTTTTTGATTATTTGAAGTGGTGAACAGATAAATTGGAAATATTTTTACTGGTTGTTACAGGTTGTTGATACCCTATACAAAAACACAGGCTCAGGGCAGAGTGACATAGAGTAAGAACTCTTTCACTGCAAAACTTGCACTTAGTTAAGTTTCTTTGTTTTACATGTAGCTTTATCATTGAGAGACTGATGCCCTCCTCTCCTGAAATGCAGTACAATTTTTCTAATTACGTGTGACTTACTTTGCATCCCACATTTCTCAAGGGGTACTGGAGATTAATGATAATTCTATTTATAGTTTCTGCAATATGATTAATGACCTAGCTGGCAATCATTCGCATAGTTTGTGTCTGCTGAATAACAGTGTTATCTCCAAGGCCATATGAGGACCTTAGAATGTGAGGAGATAGTGAGGACAGTGTGACTGTTTTTTTCTATGGAACTTTAGAGGATGTAGTTTGTTAAAAACAGATGAAGAAATCATGATGAAACTCAACTTTACAGAAAAGAAACCCTCAGTCCAAAAACATTTGGCCATACTCCCAGGAGAAAACTTTGACCTCTCATAATTTCTCAACCAATTGCTTACGTAAAGGATATAATCTAAGTATAGAATTAAATTTTTGGTTGCTACCAGTAAATTTCTAAGCATATAAAATTTTCAAAAAAACATACAGAATATTTGGATGGGTTTTTGGTCCAGGAGTTAGAAGTTTATTTACCACTTTTTGTAGTTAAATATTTTTTTAAAAAAAGTACAGTTTTGGTCATTTGAGCACAAATAAAGACATACCTATTCATACATGGAACATATAAAACAAGAAAATCTTTTCTTCCTTTCATCCTAATAGACTCTTTAGGATTTGCCTGCATCAAAGCCTTTGATTTTTTTTCCCTTTCATTCATTTTACATGAGAGGATGTATTTATTCCCTGGAAAGTTTAATCTGTAATCAATTATATTTAACAAGTTAACTCAATTGTAAATGATATGATATAAGTGAAGATTAAAGCTAATTTAAGGCAGCATTTTTTACTACTGTATAAATTAGCATTGAAAGAATCAGAAGAAACTATGTTTCTGATTAAGGTTTGGTTTAGACTAAAGGGTTTCAATAAGATCATTTTTATAAAACTCTGAACTGGAGCCAATACCTGCTAAAAGATAACAGGATATATTAAAGCCATGTCAGAAGTTTAAAAATAAAGGCCCTGAAAACTTTTAATCAGGAAATGAACTGTGTGTATGGACTGTAAAGCCTGTCCATCTACCACAATCCAGTCATGGCCATTTCTTTCTACCCTACTTCCGTTACTCTCAGTTACACCATATAATCCACTGTAGCCAAAATATTACTATTCTCCTGATTAGCATCTCTTGTGGAATTTACTTCCTCTTAAAAATTCCCAATTAGTTCTTCATGTTACGATCAAACTGAAGTGTCAATACTGATCATGGCCAGTATGGGGCCTAATACTCAGTAGTAGTTCACTGTTGGCCTCGAGGTGTGTGTGTGTGTGTGGGGGGGCTCCCTTGGTATAAAATGTACTTGTTTCCTGATCAACTGTTGTCACCTTGTTATTGGAATTTCCTTGCTTTTGATTCTCCTGGATGGCACACCAAAATGTTATTGGGTAGCTCGTTCCACAACTGGCTTGTCAAACAAACATTACTGGGTTCTGGGTTGTTCACCTATGCTTCTGGAGTTAGATTCAAAGTTCTCCTCATCTCACACAAAGAACTGAATGAAAGGAGCAAAAGACAGTGGGAAAGTTTATTTGCAAAAGTTGAAGTCAAGAGTGAGAGAGAAACTGAATCTGCAGAGCAAGCTTGGGGCAAGTAAAAGAGGAAAAATTAAGATAAAAAAGCATTCTGGAGAAAAAAGGTGGGCAATTGTGAGGAAGGCCATGATAGCAAGCTCTTCTTGGTGTCTGTGTCCCTTTATTCTGTCCAAATCTTAAGTGAGATTTAAGAAGTTCTCAGATACCCCATGAGAACTTCTACATACATATGGGTCCAGAGAGGGAGTGCTGGATGCCATGCCTCAGGCTGATGTCAGGTCTGGGTCATCCTATTGAAAACCTGCTCAAGCTCTTAACAGAAGTCCACATGCAGGGCTTTGGAAACTGTTCTGTGCATGTGTTCCGGGATCTTTGTAATTAACACATTAGGCCTACTTCCCCAGCCAGTTTTGCCATGCCCTAATCTCCTATTTCAACCTCTTACCACCCTCTCTTCATAGTCTTTTCCAGTCATGCACCTTATGCTCTATGAGTCCTCTGAGCTTTCTCTTCTCTCCTAGACTAAGCTATGTATTTTGACATTTAATGGAATATTTTCTCTGTTCCTCTCCTACCTGTTGTCTAACTTCCAAAAGTGGCCCAAATCATGGCTTGGAACTGAAATTCTCCTGGGTTATGGGTGACAGATCACTTGTCTGTCTTCCCAATAAGTATGAAAGCTCCCTTAGGTCAGGATCTGAGTATTGCCCACCATTACATTTCTCTGTTTTTGTCAGATTTAAAGATAGCTTTGATGGTGGGGTAAAACACAGTGGAACTCAGATAGATGAAAGCCAGAACTCTTTGTTACTTCCTGTTCCAAAGACGAGGTGGCTGCTGTGCAGGGCTACGTGGGCAGCTGCCACCTGGGGCAGAGTAACAACATGATGGAGCTGTCGGGGCAGCTTACACTGGCCAGGGTGGGTAAGTTTAGGGAGGTTTCCCAGGCTCCATATCAGCTGGATAATTTGAATAATTTTGCTGTCTCCAGAGTAAGAACCTACTATAGGAAGTACTTGGAGTATAGATGTAATCAGATGATCAAAGAAAGAATCTGGCTGCCTCCAGCTAGGCCTTCAAAACTAGCTGAAAACAACATTTCCAACAAAGAAAAACAAACATTATGCTATAGTTCAGTGTCCAAATTATGTGTGTAATAAGTATTTATTGATACAAATAGTGAAAAAAATGAATGTATGTATACATCAGTGTATGATATCATTTGTTTCTATGACAACTATTATGGATTTTTGTAAACTGCTAGCTATTTGGCATGATCTTACAATTGTCCAATGTCCACATATCTGTGGATCTCAGTTTTCTAAAATAAGTTTCAGAATCCTTCCTACTTCAAGAACTAGTGAAACGTTTGATAGTACAAGCTTATATATTTTATTTTCAGAAATATTAATATTACCATCATATTTATTCAAGATATAAATAATAGAAATATATTAGCTAGCCAGACGATTTGATAAAGTCTAGCCCAGAAACAGTTTAAAAAGTGGACAGGACAGATTTACCCTGTGCCTTTAAAAAAATATTTAAAATTAACCTTTTATTAAACAGTCTTCTGTAACATAAGTACTGATATTGACAACAATAATACTAATCATGAAATAGAAAAATACTATGCTTTAAATTCTGTTCTTAAACACTGAGAATAATTGGGATACTTTCCTCCTTTTGTTGTAGTTGCAGTTTGAGAGGCATAATAAATGAAAGTATTTGCACAGCATATGTAGATTGAACTGTTGTCAAGAACTTTATGAAGACAATGTTTTTTAGCAAGAGAAGAGTAAAAATGTCTCATTGAAGCTGAGTTTTTCTAGAGATAACAGCTTTTATAGTTTCTAGATTTCATTGCATTATTATTTATAATATGATTAAGACCTAGCATTTATTACATATAATTTTTTCCAGCTATAAATAAGAGATAGGAAATTCTAAGTCATGATAAACTACAACTCCTTCATCACATCTCCAGTGGCCTCAGAATTGGGTCCTCTGTCTCTAAGGAGGTTAAAGGAACAATATATTGAAAATAAAAAACAGTAGGGCAGACACAGATCAGACATCATCATGGAGAAGCAACTCACTGAGTGGGCTTCAAACCATCACTTATTTTCATTCTTCACTGGAATCAGGTTTAATTTGGGGAGGAAATTTTGAAATAATCATAATGAACTTGCAAATTTTTTCTGTTTTTTGAAAGTGTTGACATGATGCTTAGCTTAAATACTCTGTAATTCTTTTTCTTGTGATTTACTACAAAGAACACTGGCTTCCTGTATAACCTCAATACAACCATCAAAATCAGGAAATTAATACTGATGTATTAATGTCAACTCATCCTCAGACCCCACTCAGGTTTTACAAGTTTTGCCAAAATTGTCTTTTTATTGCAAAGGACTCAAGTCAGAATCATGAGTTGTTTTTAGGTGTTATGTTTCTTTAATTGCCTTTGGTCTGGAAGAGTTCCAGATTCTTTTCTTGACTTTCTTGACCTTAATACTTCTGAAGAGTACAGGCCACATATTTTGTAGAGTATTTTTAATTTGGGTCATTTCAATGTGACCTCATTAGATTCAAGTTATTTATAATTGTCAAAATATCACAAAAGTGATGATGAGGTCTTCTTGTTGCATCCTATCTAGAGGCTCAAAATTTCAGTTGACACCATTATGAATGATGTTAGTTTCCATCATCCCACTCAAGCTAATTCACTGTACTGGCCTCCACTTCCACAGTCTGCAATGGCTCCCTCCTTTGCTTGGACTGACATCTTGCATTTTACTACTCCTCCACAAGGACACCTTATGGTTCTAAAACTGAAGTTCTCTCTAAGGCAAGGAAAGGAAGGGAGCACAAGGCAGGACTAGGCAAGAGAAGGGAGAAAACAAACACCTTTAATTTTATAGGCATTATATACCCACAATCTTCAGTGAATTAAAAACTAATACATGGACTTATGGTTATAAATGATCATCTTGGAAATCATCAGTCCCATAATAAAAGTTAACAACTCTTCAAAAATCCACCAGAGAACTGAGGTCACAGGGTAAACCACTTACCCAAAACTAGGGAGTCAGATAGAGAATCACAGCTTCCTAAAAGCAGAAAATGCCACTGGAGCCAGTAATCTGGGTGCTGGAGGCAGAAGACAAATTCAAATTCAATCCCAGCCTAGGCAATTTAGTGACTTAGAAAGATCTTGTCTCTAAATGAATGAAGGGATAAAAGAGGATATATAGCTCTGTGCAAAAAAATTATAATGTTTGAAATATACATCTACACATGGTTGTACACAGTCTAGCTTCTGGCCAGATGAACATAACATGCACTGAAAGGTCTATTTATCCTAGATCATTTTATAAATATATCATGTCCAACTTTCAACAACAAAAAAAGCACAACACATGTAAAAAGGCAAAAATAAAAACAACAAAGAAGCAAAACTAAACTAAACACACCCTCCTGACACAGAGTCTGAGGGAATAGGGAAAGAATCAGAATAAAATTCACATATGATAGAGATCTGGAAATTATCAGACTAGAAATTTATAACTATGATGAATACACTAAGTGTTCTAATGATAAGTAGTGGACAGTATTAAAGGACATATAATTAATGTAAACACAGAGATAGAAACTCTACCAAAGAATCAAAAGGAAATGCTAAAAATACCAAATGTACAATGTAAATGGAGAATGTGGTTGAAGGGTTCACCAGTAGACTGGACATGCCTGAGAAAAACAATACTAGTGACTTTGAAGATGTATTGATAGCGCACCCAAAAGTATATATATAAAAAAAAAAACTAAAAAGGTGTTAAACTGTTAATTTAAAATGGAGTACTGTATGTGTAATGGGAGTAGCAGGAAAATTTAAAAAAAAAAGAGAAAGATTTGAAGCAATAAGACTTCATGGGAAAGATTCTTTCTTGGCTCCACTTCTGTCAATAATTCACTTTCCTGAAAAGATTATGGTAGGATGGGATACAGCTCAGTGGTAGCACATTTGCCTGGCATGTGCAAGGCCCTGGGTTCAGTCCTCAGTACCACCAAAAAAGTTTTTGGGAAAGAATAATTTGGAGTAAGTAACAAGATAGAATTAGTGTTAGATTTCCAAGTGACCACTGATCAGAGGTTAGCTTTTCAGCTCTCTCTGCTGCAGCAAGTGCATACACATGTCAAACTGTGCCCTGAGGATAAAGCAAGTTCTAATGTATGGGGAAAGGATTAAATATTTCTGTTTTCTGAAAAAATAAAAAAACATTAAAAAAATAAGACTTTGTAATTTTCCAAAATTACTGGCCGATACCAAATCATAAATCCAGAAAGCTCAGAAAAGACGTGGCAACCCATTCAAACTTCAGAATATCAAAGATAAAAAGAAAATAATTTAAGAAATTGGAGGGGAAAAACATTACTGATAGATGAAAAAAGATAATAATTACATGAGGTTTCTGTTTAGAAATCATGTCACAGGCTGCCCAGATTTTCAAGCTCTATGCTGCAGACTGGCACAGGCCCCATCCTGCCCACTGATGACCTATTAAGGGGACGCCAGACTTCCAGCGCTGCCCAGGCTTGCGTGCACAGCATGGCGGACCAGCCTGGGCCCTGCCTGAGCACCAGCAGGGTCAAAATCCAGTAGAAAGATCTAGGATTGAAGACACCAACAGCTCTGCCACGAGCTTTCTTTGTTTTGTTTTGTTTTTTTCTTCTTTTCCTCCCTTTTGCAAGTCATCAATACTGAGTAGAGACAACCATACCCATGCCACTGACGAAAGTTCTGGAGATATAAAGGACACAAGAATTAAGAACCACATATACCTTGAAAACAATTTAAGAACAGACTTTTCTCAGGAAAGCATTGATACTTGTCTTAAAGTAACCTCCCATAAACAAAATATGAAATCAACATGGAGTACAAACTAAAAGGGGGAAATATATATATATAAAATGACAAGACACAGGGGTAAAACACAACCCCAGACCCCCAGTCCACCCAGAACAAATCCAGAGGACAATGTAATAGAGGAAATCAGAGGACACCCAACCAAATTTTCAGAAATGACTGCAGCAGAAGTTAAAAAACAGATAGGGGAGGGTATAGAAAACATCAGACTAGAAATGATTGCCCAAGTTAAAAAAGAAATGACAATTATAATGAAAGACCTGCTTAGTGAATTCAGAATAGACATAGATACAAAAGAAGAGGAGCTCAGAAAAAGGATGGAAAACCTTATCATGCAACTCAATAAAGAAATAGAACCCACGAAACAGATCCAAACAGATAGCCAAGAAATCAAAAACTTCCTCGAATGTATACGCAGTAGATTGAATGAAAGCGAAGACAGACTCTCAGACCTAGAAGACAGGTCAGCAATTAGGTACAGTCAAAAGAAAGACCTCTTAAAAAATAGCTAGAGACTATGAAAAATCAATGCAACAGCTGCAGGATGATGCAAAGAACAATATAAGAGTGACTGGAGTGAATGAAAAAGCAGGAGACAGTGCAAAGTTTCTAAAAAAGATATACAGAAGTAATGAGCAAAAACTTCCCAAACATGAGAAGAGAACTTGACATACAGATAAGGGATGGCTTCAGAATCCCCATTTCTCATGACCAAAATAAATCTACACCAAGACATTTAAGAGTAAAGATTCCAGAAAATTCAACAAAAGAACAGAATACTGACAATTGTTAGAGAAAAAAATAATCACCTATAAAGGTAAACCCTTATAGACATTATCAGAACCCTTATCAGAATCACAGTGGACTTCTCAACACAACCCTTAAATCAACGAGAGCCTGGAGCAAAATATCTCAAATCTTAAAAGAAAACAGTCTCCAACTCAGATTGATGTACCCAGCCAAATTATCTTTCAAATTCAACAACGAAATAAGACACTTCCACGACAAAGAACAGCTTATGATCTTAAGTAGAAATTTATGCTCTCCAAACCACCTCTAGAAAATATTCTGAAGGATATCCTAGAAAAGGAAAAAGGAAACTACAATTACAAGCACACTAATAAAAAGAATCTGCCAGGCAAGACAAGCAGTTAAACTGAGGTGAAACACAGAACCAGCAACACAAAAGATCTATGACCAAGATAAGCCAATACATAACAGTTGCAACTATCAATGTAAATGGTCTCAACTCACCAATCAAAAGAAGCAGACTAGCAAAATGGATCAAGAAGCGAGATCCATCAATATGCTGCATACAAGAGACATATTTAACCCAAGAAGAAATTCATAGACTGAAAATCAAAGGATGGAAAACAGTAATTCATGCAACCGGAACCCAGAAAGAAGCAGGGGTAGCTATCCTAGTCTCATTCAAACTGAACTTCAAACCAAGACTGATCAAGAGGGACAAAGAAGGTCATTACCTACTTCTTAAGGGAAAACTTCAAGAGGAAGACATAACGATCATTAATATTTATGCACCAAACATTGGTGCACCTAATTATATAAAACAAATATTAAGGAACATGAAAGATCAAATAAACACTAATGCAATTATAATGGAAGGCTTCAATACCCCACTGTCACAAATAGACAGATCAATTAGACAAAAAATTAAGAAACAAATATTGGAACTGAATCAAATCTGTGAACAAATGGACACAGCAGATGTTTACAGAGTGTTCCACCCCACCACAGCACAATACACATTCTTCTCAGCTGCACACAGGATGCTCTCCAAAACAGACCACATAGTAGCTCATAAACATGTTTAAGTAAATGTAAGGGAACTGAAATTATCCCATGCATATTATCAGACCATAGTGCAATGAAACTGGAATTCAATGATAACAGAAACCAAAAAAACCACATAAACACATGGAAACTGAATAACATCCTCCTGAACAACAGCTGGGTCACAGAAGAAATTAAAGAAGAAATTAAGCAATTTATACAGTTAGATGATAATGCCAATGCAACATACTGGAACCTATGGGATACAATGAAAGCAGCGCTTCAAGGGAAATTCACTGCGTTGAACTCCCACATCAGGAAAACAGAACAAGCTCAAATAAAGAACTCAAATGTTGAACCTCAAACATCTAGAAAAAAAAGAACAAAGCAAATCCAAAGCTCGTAAGAGAGAGGAAATTATTATGATCAGAGCTGAAATTAATGCAATTGAGACTAAGAAAACAATACAAAGAGTCAATGAATCAAAGAGTTGGTTCTTTGAAAGAGTAAATAAAATAGACAAACCCCTAGCCATTCTTATCAAGAAAAGGAAAGAAATGACCCAAATCCATGCAATAAAAACTGAAAGGGGTGAAGTCACAACTGACCCTGCAGAAATCCAAAGGATCATCAGCACCTATTACTTCAAGAACCTATACTCAAACAAGATGTAAAACACTGAAGAAATGGACAGATTCTTAGAAACATATGAACTACCAAAACTGAATCAAGAAGAGATAAATATTCTAAATAACCCAATATCAGCCATTGAAATTGAAGAGGTAATTAAAAACCTACCAACAAAGAAAAGCCCAGGTCCTGATGGTTTCACAGCTGAATTCTACATGAAATTCAGAGAGGATGTAATACCACTATTCCTCAAACTCTTTAATGAAGCTAAAAAGGAAGCAATACCTCCAAAATAATTCCTGGAATTGAGCATTACCCTGATACTAAAACCAGAAAAGGATCCAACTGAAAAAGAGAACTACAGGCCAATCTCCCTAATGAACATAGACGCAAAAATTCTCAGCAAGATACTGGCAAACAGAATGCAAGGAATTATCAAAAAGATTATACGCCACGACCAAGTAGGATTCAAGCCAGGGATGCAGGGATGGTTCAACATACACAAATTAATACGTGTAACACAGCATATCAAGGGAGTCAAGAACACAAATCACATGATCATCTCCATAGATGGAGAAAAAGCATTTGACAAAATCCAACACCTATTCATGCTAAAAACTCTGCAGAAATTAGGAATTGACGGTCTATATCTCAACCTGATAAAAGCCATCTATGACAATCCAACAGCCAAGATCACACTAAATGGTCAGAAACTGGAAGCTTTCACAATAAAATCTGGAACAAGACAAGGCTGTCCCCTATCATCACTACTATTTAATATAGTTCTAGAAACATTAGCCAGAGCAATTAGACAAGAGAAAGAAATAAAAGGAATAAAGATAGGAAAGGAAGAAGTTAAACTATCATTATTCACAGATGACATGATATTCTACATAGAAGACCCTGAAAATTCCACCAAAAGACATCTAGATTTAATAACTAAATTCAGTTGCATAGCTGGATACAAAGTTAACAACCAAAAGTGCAAAAGTCAATAGAATGCCAATATACAAATAACAAACTCATTGAGAAAGAAATAAGAGAAGATATACCTTTCGTAACTGCATCAAAAAAAAAGAAAATGAAATACTTAGGAATCTATCTAACAAAGGACGTAAAAGCTCTTTACATTGAAAACTACAGTACTCTAAAAAAGGAAATCAAAAGGGATATCAGAAAATGGAAAAATATACCATGTTCTTGGGCAGACAGAACCACAATAATGAAAATGGCTATACTTCCTAAATTACTATACAGATTTAACATAATTCCAATCAAAATACCATTAACATGCCTCACAGGATTAGAAAAACAATCAGAAATTCATCTAGAACCAGAAGAGACCACAAATAGCAAAAACAATCCTGGGAAACAGGAGCGAGGCAGGGGCCATCACAATCCCTGACTTGAAACTATACTATAAAGCTACAGTGACAAAAACAGCATGGTACTGGCACAAACACAGCCCTGAGGATCAATGGAATAGGCTAGAAGATGCAGAAATAACTACAAACACACTCAAATACCTCATTTTCAACAAAGGCGCCAAACACCCTCACTGGAAGAAAGATAGCCTCTTTAATAAATGGTGCTGGAAAAACTGGCTTACCACATGCTGAAAACTAAAACTAGATACATGTCTCTCACCATGTACTAAACTAAAATCGAAGTGGGTCAAAGATCTAAACATTAAAACAGAAGCACTAAATCTACAGGAGAATAGAATAGGAAGAATTCTAAAAGACATAGGGGAAGGAAAAAAATTTAGGAACAGAACCCAGACTTCACAGGAAGTAATATAAAGAAACAATGCGTGGGACCTCATCCTATTAAAAGGGTTTTGCACAGCAAAAGAAATCACCAATAGAGCAGGACGAAAATCCAGACTGGGAAAAAGTCTTTGCCAGCTGTCTCTCAGAGAGGGGTCTAACATCTAGAATATATAACGAACTAAAAAAAAAAAAAAAATCGAACCTCACCAAATTAAAGACCCAATCCAAAAATGGGCAACTGAAATGAATAAACATTTCTCAGATGAAGAAACAAAAATCATAAATAAACATATGAAGAAGTGTTCAACATTAGTGGTTATTTGAGAGGTGCAAATCAAAACAATGCTAAGATTCCATCTCACTCCAGAAAGAATAGCTATTATCAAGAAATTAACCAACAACAAGTGCTGGCGGGGCTGCAGGGAAAAGGGTACCCTTCTCCACTGCTGGTGGGCATGTAGACTAGTGCAATATGGAGACTCTTCAAAAAACTACAACTAGAGGTTCCATTTGATCCAGCTATTCCTCTGCTTGGTATCTTCCTAGAAAAACTGAAAACCATAGACATGCATGCACAACCATGTTCATAGCAACACAATTTGTAATAGCTAAGTCTTGGAAACAACCTAAATGCCCAATGACTAAATAATGGCTAAAGAAGATGTGGTTTTTCTACACAATGGAGAACTACTCTGCCACAAAAAAGGATACACTAGAGTCATTTGTAGGTAAATGGATGTACCTTGAGTACATACTCTTAAGTGAAATAAATCAGTCACTCATGAGTATACATCAAATTGTTTCTCTGATATTTGAAACTGTAAGCATACATAAAGGCAAAGAGGTATAATAGATATTAAGTAAAAGAAAGATAATATTCAAAAGAGAGGAGGATTAGAAAGGGAAAGGGGGGAAAGAAGGAAGGAAAAGGGAAAGGGGAAAGGGAAAAAATGGAAAAATGTAATTAAACCTGCTGTAAATAAGGAAAGGGAGGAACGGAAGGGAGGGGTGGGAAACGGGAGGAACCAACATACATTATGTATGGGTACAAAATAATCATGATAAATGTGATCATTATCTATACAATGTACCAATACATGTTCTTGGTAAAAAATAAAAAATAAAAAAACCATGTCACAAGAAGAGAATACAGTGAAATATTTAAAAGAATAAAAGAAAGGAGCTACCTAGATTTGTATATCCAAGGAATTTTCCTTCCAATGTGAAGACGAAATAAAGACTTTTTCAGGCAAACGAAAGTTGAGGGAATTTGGTGTGAGTAAATCTATCTCACAAGAAATGTTAAAAAGAAGTTATTCATATAAAAAGGATATGATACTGAAAAATCAGAATTTTACAAATAAAAGGAGAGCATTCAAAATAGAGTAAGTGATAAAAATAATTTATTTTTCAGTTGTGACTGTTCAAAACAGTAGCAATACCGCATCAAATGATTATAGATTATAGATAAGATGGGTGACAGCAATATTTCACGAGATGGAGGAAGTCAAATCAGAAACGGTTTATTGTAATGTACCTGCACCACACATGAAGTTGTATAATGTTATTACAAAGTGGATTAGGTGTAAACATATTTTGCTATTGTTTAGACAATCACTAAGAATTTTTTAAAAATAAATACAATTGATATGTTAAGTCCAGTATTTATAAGAATAATACACCTGGCCTGACCAAATAGGACTCCTATCAGGTGTACAACTCTGGTTCAACATCTGAAAAACAACATAACTCATTACATCAATAGGGTAAATAAGAAATTTATACGATCATATCAATGAATGTAGAAAAACGCATTGGAAAAATTCAGCAAGGACTGATTAAAAACTCTCAGCACACACACACACAAACACATGCAAAACAAACAAACAGTCACATCTATTGGTGAAAAACCAGGTATTTTCTCCTTAGGATATGGAATGAGACAAAGATGCCCCCCACTTCTATTCAACATTTTCAAGAAGTAGTAACTATCATAATAGGGCAGTAAAATACATAAATTTGGGACCAAAGGAATGAAACTGTTCTATGTAGAAAATCCCAAAGAATAGATAAAAAACCCATTGGAACTAAGAAGCAATTAGAGCAAGGAGGTAGAATACACGATTAATACACAAAAGTCAAGTGCTGTATTATATTGCAGCAACTAACAATTAGAATTTGTGCAATTCACATTAACATTACCTCAGTGTTATTTACATTACCACCAAGAAAACCCCTGAAATACTCAGATATAAATCTAATAAAATATGTACAAGATCTATGTCAGCACAACTACAAAACTCTCATAAAAGAAATCAAGTATCTAAATAAATGAAGATATATCTTATATTCATGGATAGGTATATCTTACGCTTTCCCTAAAATAAAATGTATTATTTGCACAGTAATAAATGCACCTAGTAAAAGACAGTCACTATAAGAAGACGTAAAATCAAAATACGTTCCCTGTAGATTTTACAGTCCTATATCACATTGTCGAAGAGTCCTTTTATTTCCTTATAGAATGCTATTATTTACTCATTATACAAATGTTTATATTTATATGTATATTTGTATAAGTGCACACTTATACTCCATATCTTTATAAAATGTTGATAATTATTTACTTTAATCATATTACTTGGAGATCTTCTACATCAGCATATTCATAAGTAATTTACATTTTTAAATTATTGAGGGAGTAGCACAGTGGCAGTGTTTTCTAGCATGGGCAAGGCCCTGGTTTCAATCCCAGCACTGGAGAAAAAAAAAAAATTATCTATCTATCTGTCTGTCTGTCTATTTATCTGTCTATCTATCTGTATCTATCTACCCATCCATCCATCCATCCATAAAGAAAGAGCAACATTTGTCCAGTATTGATGTGTATCTAAGTTTTTGTTGTCCTTGTTGTTCTTTTGTTTTTCATTAGCAACAGTATTTTGTAAGAATTCTTGTTCAAATATATTGGCATAATATTAATATAGAGTAGCTGCAGCATCATTTTTCGTAGTCTTTTATAGTACCAGTTTAGTTCTGTGGAAATATGCTTTGAGACAATCTAAGGAACATATTGCTTACTAAAAGTTAAATGAGTGTTTTGCTGCCTATCAGTAATTGTTCTCACATGAACTGTTCAAAAGCTAGATTGTGGTGTGTTGGTACCAACCCTGAAAAGAAACTTTATGGCTGAGTTGGCCTGAAGCATTTGATATGCAGCACAGCAAGGATTTACCAGTTTTCTGTGATTTCCTCACACCCCTAAAATATGGAGAAACATTAGACTTCTACGTATTTCTTTACGAGATGGGCTTTAGGAAACTAAGATTATAGAAATCAGTAACTGGCTCTTCTATAATTTCAGGTTTGAATATTATTACAACATCACCAAAAGTAGAGGTATCATTTTCTGGGTGGCGTGGGGTGGAGTTGGCAATGAGATAGCTAAACAGGAACACGATTTTAAAAAACTTACTTTATCCAAAGTTTATTGATTTTTTCATCTTCGGGCCAAAACAAAAATGAAGACAGTGCAAAAACTATGAGATCTGGGTGTGTGATCTAACATTACCTGTGTCCTGCCCTGTGCTGTAATTTATGCATACTGTACTTCAGGACAACATTGGAAAATACACTGTTATTTTACAGATCACAAAACGTAGGTACAAAATGCTAGAGTAAAATTCCTAAGGTCACCATCACAGTTATTATGGCAACCTGAGACTTGAACGCAGACTTCACCTAATTTCAAGGCCTGTGTTCTTTTCATAATACATTATGCTGCTCAGAAACCAGTGATTACAAATGGAAAGAATATCAGATATGGACTACAGGTAGTAGGTTATAATAATAAATAAGGCAGAAATAATATGCCTAAATAAAATAGAAAAAAATCTCTAATCTACCATCTTTCCCACCTTTGGGCAATTTCACCAGACACGATATTCTGTGGTACAAACAGCATAAATATCAACTGGTTCAGCACCAAATAATCACTGTTTATACACAATTGTGTTATCTCACTGAAGCAGGTGGCATGTAGACTTTACTGTGAACAATTTTCTTAGCAAGTTATTTGAAAACCCACATAAAATAAAATACTTTATAAATTAAGGACTCAACATTAGCTATTTAACAATATTTCTTTTTCCTCTTTGGCTTCCATAACCTTGCTTTGTCCTTGGCATGATTATTTTTCTATGTATCTCACCCCAACAAAATTATTTGTTAGGCCATAACAGTAAACTTCCTTCAAAAAATGAAGGGATGGGGATTTAGCTCTGAGGTACAGCGCTTGTCTAGCAAGTGCAAGGCCCTGAGTTTCATCCCTAGCACCCCCACCAAAAAAACCAGACCAAACTAAACCAAACCAAACCAACAAACAGACAAACAAATAAAAAACGAATAGAAATATTCAGAGTTAAAAAGGAACCTGAAAGCGATCTGAATTGCCAGCCCTCCTTATGCCTCATATATAGCCAGCAACCGGGTCTGAAATTACACAGAGGTGATCTTGAGAAGACAGTCATGCTCCACAGATACCATGACTTTCTCTGCTGACAGCATCCAGGGCATGACTTTACTCCAGTGCTTCAAGAAATTGGATTTACAGCCCTGATTTTATCCTTGCTAGAATGAATCCTAAGTATTCCCTCCTGCTTGCCTTTCTGGCTCCCACTGCAGGTGCTTCTGATTAGACTTTAGCTTTCTATTGCATTGTAGCTTCAAGGGTCTGAGAAAACAGGTATCTGATGTCCACGGTGAGGAAATACACCATCAAACATCCAGTGCCTTTGTGAAGGTCCCTGTTACAATATGGCTCGCTAAATTGAACGCATCATTCCAGATGGCTTATGACCAATGCAGTATGCAATTCAATTAGCCACCTTTGTCTGGACAGAATATATAATTACATTAAAACACATGCCAAAATTCTGTGCACATTTTTCATATCCACATCAAAAAGTTTAGTTCATAATTAAGCCTGCAGTTCACCCTAAAATTTGTTCACCTTTTACTGCTCTCGAGCCATGTGTTTTCCACCCTCTATTTGTAGATTTGTGGTTCAATTTTTCTAACCCAAATAAAGAACTTTATATTTAGCCCTGTTAAGTATCATTTTGTTGGTTTTGGCCCATCTTTCCAACTTTCTGAAATCCTCTTGAATACTGTTTCCCTCATCCAATACACTGTAGTAACTATTGGCTCCATAGTTTTTTGTCATACAAAAATTGCATAAACATGTCTTTTGTTTTTATCCAAATCATGATTAAAAATGTTGAAAAGAATAGCAATAGGTACAAATCATTGTAGAATACCACGAAATATTTTCATCCAAAGTGGTAACTAACCATTAATTATTAATATTATACCACACTGACTAAGCTTATTTTATCTATAGTCATGTTAAATACTTGTTCATTTTTAAAATTTTACATAATGGTTAGAGTGACGAAAGGGAATGGATGAAAGATATTTAAAGGAAAATTTTGTTATAGGATGAGCATTATGTAATTAGGAAGTGGGGTGTGATTAATGACCAAAGATAACATATTCCCCACTGTGGGGACAGCAAGTTTTTTAAAAAAAGATTTAAAAATAAGATTGTTACCAATCGTGCCTTCAAGATAAGTCTTAATATTAGTATGACTCTCAAAATACATTAGAATAGAGGTCAGCAAACATTTTACATGAAGGGCCAGATTGTCTCTGCTACAACTGTTCAACCCTGTCCTTGTAGAATAACCAGCACAATACATAAGCGAATGGGCATGACTGTGTTCTCATAAAACTTTATTTGTAAAATCACAAAGCAGGCCAGGTTTGGCCCACAGGCTCTAGTTTGTCCATGACTGTTTAAAAGATGGCTTTTCAAGGACAGCAAAATAGGGATTTGGATTCATAAATGGGTAAAAATATTACAGTCTTTTCAAATACAAGGTATATTTAATATCTTAAAATTTATTATACTAGGTTTTCAAGAGCAAGAACCATCCTGTTCCATATTGAACTTTAATATCTAACAATGGCCTGGTACTTCAAAGTTACTCCATAACTATTTTCAGAAGTTAAAAATGAAAACTTTTAAGGATCTTGTTTAATCTCAGACTCATCATTTTGATGATCAATAGATCATTATTCATAATGGCATGAACATGGTATTTGAAAAAGAGTGAGCACTTTAGGAATATACAAGGTATACTTATCATAGGTATGCTGGACACACAAATCCTTGTTTAAGAATGAAATACTTCTGACTTCAAATGATAGAGGAGTGCTGCTGCTGCTGCTGCTCATAGACGGCCCTTTGTGAAACGCCCAGGGGATTACTTAGGCTCCAGAAAGCAGTTTCTTCCAAAGTCATGTCTCCTTTCCCCTGCTGACCTGCACCTGGTGATTGGACAATCTGAGCAAGTAAAGCCCTCTCCTTCCTTCTAATTCAGGACAACTCTGAAGTTCATTTCAGCTTCAGAGTTCCTAGCAGAGGCTTATCATTGAGACCACATTATAGCTAACACCTTCTCAAAGTATCTTTCCTAAATACTGATTCCAAGTCAGCCTTTAGTAAGTCTTCTACAATTTAATCATCGCCAAACTGTTTGCTTTCCAGTGAATGTAACTTGTGGCGGTCTGCAGGACTGAACCAAGGGCCTTCTCACTGAGCTACACCCCCAGCCATTTATATATATTTAATTTTTAAAATTTTCACACAGGTTCTCACTAAGTCACTAAGTTGCCAGGGCTCAAACTTGCAATCCTCCAGACTCAGTCTGCCAGAATGCTGGGATTAAAGTGTATGCCAGGGTATTATTTTGGAATGCCACCCCTTTATTAGAGCCTGCAGGGACTCTCGTCTTCCCAAATCAGTAAGGTTCACTAATTGCAGTTGGTTGCAATTCTCACAGTTTTCTCATTTCCCAGAGTAAGCACTACCTGCTCACGAGGGTTGAGGGCCACTGAGACCTAGCCCTGTGATCCTGAAAGTACTTAACCACTGCCCTACGAGACAAGTCTTCAGGGAGTTTCTAGTTTAGAAAAGGGCTTTGTGGAACACTGTGGGGTACAAGAAGTAAATATAAGGTCACACTGCTGTTCCACATGAGTTTAAAACACAGTTACAGAGATAAGTGAAGGGAAACTCGTGTTTCCGGACAAACTGGACCTTCCCAAGGGATGGTGAGGAAAAAATCAGTGCAAAACAAGATGATCATGGAAGAGGATAGTGAGGGTGCTTTAAAAAAGAATGTAATTTTTCTTTAAACGATTTCTCCCACATCATGTTAAAAGCCAGTATTAGAAGTAGGAAAGAGAATAAAAGAAGAAAAGTGAAAGAATGGAAGGTAATTAACTTTTATTTAGCACCTTCTGATGCTAAGACCCTATTCAGCACTTTACACCTGTTAACCATTTAATCATTAACTCTCTGTGAAGTAGGGTTGGTTGTTTCTCATGTTACAGAGTCGACTACTGAGGTGTAGGAAGGTCAAATAGTGTACTTGGGAACAGATACCTGCTCCACAGAAGACCACGACTCGATCCGAGTCATTCTCACTCCAAGCTTTTTTCCCCTTTACACTAATATTAAAACACACAAAACAAAGATAGGGAAAAAAAAAGGACAGATGCTTAAATACATTATGATTTTACATACACCCCAAAGAAGACACTTGATATATATTTTTAAAAAATTAGCATCAGAGGAAGAAATTTGATAAACAGATTTCTAAATCTGTCATTAGAACCTGTCCTCACAATAAATTATAAGCATTTGCATTAACTGTGAAGATTCTAAACTTTGTTCCAATTAAGTGTACATCCATCCAACTTACATTTACATTTTCAAAACAAAATAGCCCCCCGGGCTGTGATATTTCTAGAAAAATAATGAAATGGTTCTTTAGCAATCAGAAATTTGTAAACGGTGATTGTTTTGCATTTTCAAAGATTCTATCTTAAGTATTAGTGCCATACTCAAACGAAAACTGTAATTCAACTTGGAAGTATGCATAGACTGTAAAGATGTTTGGTTAGACTCTTTCAAAGTTCAGTAATGAGAAAGGACAAAATATATAAACATGTTAAACTAAAAGTTTTAACTTAGACACTGGTATGATCATGGCTAATTCAAAGAAGGTACTAGACCACAGGCAGGTTACAAAAGACTAACCAGAATCTCATTACACACCTTAAACATTTTGTGTACATAAGGCATTTAAAGAGTGGAGGAATTGGTGATGAGGCTTTCCTTCAGAAAGGGCTGTAAATGGGAAAAGTAGGAGGCATATCCTCTTCACATTAAGACAACAGAAGGCTTTTAGTGCCAATTCTCAGAGAGCTTCCCGGGTCTCCTGAAATCAATTCCATTACTATCTGAGGCTGGCAGGAAAGTCTAAGGCAGAGAAGGCCAGCAGGCCGCTTGATGATGGGGTGGGGAGTGTGCTTACTGGGCTGTGGTTATGTTGCACTCTGTGTTGGTACAGGCATGGAGCAGCCAGTGCTTCTTGAGGACCAGATGTGGTGGCTAATTATGGGCCCTCTGAGAGCTTGTCCAATAGGGCCACCTAGAGGGGAACTGAAGTGGACATGATTTTTGAGGGGCTATGAGAAGTCTGAGGGTCAGCCTGCTAGGCACAAGTTCCTTACAGAACCTGTGAAAGTGACTCATGAAAGAGGAGGTCTGCTCCAAATATCTTTCATGTCACTCCTAATTCTGGTCCAGAAAGGATCCAAAATAGCAGCTAGGAGTGGGAGGGGGAAATACAGAGAAGGAAGACAAAGCTAATTACATTACTTACAGCTACCCTTGTTCCTGCTGTGTACAACTGCTAGCAGGCAGTCCTGTGTGGGATACGGAAAAAGTCTCCACTTTGTATGAGGATGGAATATGCATCCGTATATTATGCTCATGTTCACACTGTTGAATTTATATCGCGTACAACTAAAAAGTTCCTCATTTTATTTTGGAAATACTTAAAGTACAAATTAAAGAGTAAGATAATTCCAAAATGTATATTGAAATCTCAAGATTAACTATCAAACAATAAAATTATATGTTATTTAAAACCTAATAAAGGGAGAATTTGGAAAAGAAAAATACTGATTACTCTAAAATAAATAGGAAAGGATATAAGAAGTGAATGGGCAAATAGAAAGTAAAAAAGAAAATATATATGTAAATTTATATATAAAAGTGAATGGGCAAATAGAAAGTAAAAAAGAAAATATATATGTAAATTTATGTATCAGTAAATAAATACAAAATGGACTAAAATCTCCTATCAAAAATATTTTCATATGTGAATAAAAATCTATACCATTTTCATAAGCATACATTAATTATGCAGATATGCAAAGGAGGCCCACCACCTTAGCAAATTTTATTTTTTATTTTTTAAAATATTTATTTATTTATTTATTTAGGTGCCGGGGATCAAACTCAGGGCCTTGTGCTTACAAGGCAAGCACTCTAACCACTGAGCTAAATCCCCAGCCCCAGCAAATTTTAAATGTGGCCATAATGTTATTTATTGGATCTTTGCGATATAAATCTCCATAACCTATTTATTCTGCATAACTGAAACTTTGTATTCTATAATCACAACCACACCATTTTCCCCCACTCCTCTGTAAACAAACAACCCTTTTACTCTTTATGAGTTTGATTATTTTAGTCAGATTTGCCACATAAGATCATGCAGTATCTGTTTCTCTGTGTCTGACTTTTCTCACTTCATCTCTCCCAGGTTCACTCATGTTATTATAAATGTCAGGAATCCCTTATTCTGCAAGGCTCAATAATATTCCATTGTATACATATGACAGGGTCTTTACATATTATCTGTTGATGGATATTTAGGCAGTTTCTATATATTTGCTATTATGTTTATTATAGCATCATTAATAGGAGTGTAAATATCTCTTTGAGATCCTGATTTCATTTCCTTTGATATATGTAGAACCAGAAGTGGGATTGCTGGATTATATGCTAGTAACTCTATTTTGAAATATTTGAAGAACCTCCCTGATGTTTTCTTCAGCAATTGTACCAATTTAAATTCTTATCAGTAGTACACAAAACTTCTCTCTTCTCCACATGCTTACATTTAGAAACATTAATGGTACCTTACACCTGTGAAGATGGCTGTCTCAAAGGGGCATGGACTTGCACTTCCCTGATGATTAGTGATGCGAAACATCTTTTCATCTACCTTTGGCTACCTGTTGCCTTTGGGGAAATGTTCTCATAAGTCCTTTGCCCATTTTGTAATCAGATTATATTTTTTGCTCTTCAGTTGTACAAGTTCCTTACATGTTTTATAGTCTAACCTCTTATCAGATATATGGTTTGCAAATATTCTTTTTCATTATGTTTTTTAAATTTTGTTTATTTTTTCTCTTTGTGGTGGAGAAGCTTTTTAATTTGACATAATTCTAAATCCTTGTTTATTTTTATTGTCTGTGATTTTTGTGTCATATCCAAAAAATCACTGTTAAAAAGCAGGTCCAGTTTTGTTTTTTTTTTCCCTACATTTTCTTTTAGGCACTTTACAGTTTCAAGACTTATATTTAAGTGTTCATGTAATTTTGAGATGTTTTGTGCGTACAGTGTTAAAAAAAAGGATCCAATATCTTCCTAAAATAATTACTCTCTAACCACATGATCCACCAATTGGATTTCGTGATATTTATCCAAAGGAGTTGAAAATTTATGCCTACATAGAAGCCTGCACATACAAGTTTGTAGCAGCTTTAGTCAGAATCTGAAAAACTTGGAAGTAATGAAGATGTCCTTCAGTTGATAAATGGACAGATAAACTGTGATACATGGACTAAAGTCTCCAAAGTACTGATGGGCCAAAGAGCCTTCTTGTAAATTCACCTAATTGGCTCTTGAGCTACATCTCCAGTGGGCGACTGTCTTCTAATAACTGAGTATCTGAAGTGACATATGATCACAAAACCTCTACACCAGAAGTTACATAGAGAAGCACTGCTAGACCACAGGAGGGCTCTGTATAAGGGTGTGACTACCAGGAGGCAGGCATCAATGGTAACCCTTCTAATTGCCTCTGCAAGTCAAGTAATACCTACATCAGAGTGCTGGCAAGAACTGTGGTGTGCTGATAATCTATCTCTACATCTGAGTGGTAGATACATGGATATACCACATAGAACATGATGTAAACAAAATCGGTGTGCCCATTTCTAATGTATGCCACACTTCAAGAAAAACAAGAAGCCATTTTAATCAGACTTTTTGTGAACTTCTCATGGGTTTGTTCACATCAATCTTGCAATAGTAAGATATACACACATACATTTCATCTTCTGTTGTTTGTTCTGTCTTCCACTCCTGAGTCTTCACATAGTTTGCTTGCACATATAGTCTTTCCCACATTAGTGGAATTTCACTACGGCAATGGCAAATACCTTCCATAGGGGATGGTGTTTTCATTTTGAAGAAGATAGTTCTTCATTTTGTGTGATTCTCAGGCACTAGGCATTTATTATCCCTGGCCTGGGGGTAGATTTGGTCAATGAAAGGTCAGATAGTTTGGTGACTGCTTGGGTTTGGAGCAGTTGGTCTAGAGCACATGCTTGCAAGCTTTTACCACAAACGTTCAAACAGTAAAAGGTCTTGGCTCTGTGTTCCATATAGTGTGCATTGTGACTGTTCAACTCTGCTCTTGTAAGGATGCAGGCAGCCATGGATAATATGTAAACAAATGGGCATTAGAACACAATTGTGTTCTAATAACCCTTTATTCACAATCTAGGAGGTAGGTGGATTGTATCTGTTGATGGACCATAGTGTGCCAACCCCTACTGTCTGCAGATCAGTGCATTTAACTCGTCATTCAAAATTATAAGTGCTTGCTATATTTTATAAACTCTGGTTTATACAAGCAGCATTATTAGGCCTTCCTCAAATTTGAAGTTCTATTTTTTTAACTTTATTATAAATTTCAATCTATTGTAGTCTTTTGATGTCAAAAAGACAGACTATATATAACTGAATTAGCATAAAATAATTTTAAGAGAAATCTAATGTCACATCAAAGAGAAATGTCATTTTCATCTACAATATGAAAAAATAAAATGTACATTTTGGCTTTTATGGACTTAATGCTAATAAATATAAGCTCTGCACTCCTGTTCCATTCATCTGTATTACGCACATGGGCCAAGTACAGAATTACCCAGCGAAACGCAAATAAAAGCGAGACCTTTGGGTCATAGCAATAGTGCATCTCCTTTTCTCAAGAGAAGGCAAGGAATGACTTCACATTCAGTTTGGCTAGATGAGAATTCATTCCAGCTTTCATGTGCCTGTGATCATTTGGCACAGATTTTAGCATTGTAATAACTTTATCCCTAGAATTGAAAAATATAAGTCCCAAGGGTTAATTATAAGCAGAGTTGTCCTTGGTAGAAAAGTCTTTTATTTCAATTATGAAAGAAGTATAGAATAATGTAGTAAAGCTCTCTGGAACAGACAATGGTCAGATGTTTTCTCCTATACACTCGGGACCAAGTATGACTCTCTTTCGAAAAACCAGCTTGGAGACTGAGTTGCCTGCTTTCCCACATCTTATCATCACTTCTTAGGGTGCTCCTGTGGAATTAATTTAACCTTTCTCCTCTTAGGTGATGACTCTGTGAGGCCATTGCCTTTTTTTACCCAGAAGTTTCGAGAGTCAATATTTACTGATTTTTTTTTCTATTAACTGATTTTTTTTTGAAAAATGGATTCTTTTATTTTTTCTACAACATTTTGATTGTTTTAAGTACTAACTGGAAAACTTGTTTTATTCCATGAAATATTTATTCTGTGGCAATAGAAGATGGGCAACTGAACAACAGTTAATTTAGAAGCTAGAGGGATTTTCTTTTGGCTACTAACAGTTGCTCTTTATAGGTTCATGGTTTCTGGGGAATTTGGCTAAAGTATGGGTCTTGTTTCTTGAAACAATACAATCTCGATGCACACAAGTGTGAGACATTATAAAATGTCTCTGTCTGAGATTGAGAACAAAGAAAAACCACTACAAAAGTAGATAAGGAAACTGGGTGATGTTTGGGCTGTACAATCAATGCTCTATCATTCTATTCTTCAGACCTCTTGAGCATTTTTGGGTGGGCTCGTATTGCAAGTAACACAATACTACCACGCTTAAATTAGCATTTCTAATTTGACCAGAGTTCCAAGGGTATGGGTGTAAGTGGAAAAAGTTTGAATACACACTAATTTATAAGCCATATCTGATAGCTCCCTAGATCCTGAGGCTGGTTGTTCTTGTTGATGTCTAAGAAACAAAATAGTAAATTTGGAGCATTTCTTTTTTATCAAAATTACCTCTGTAAAGACCATTCAAAATATGTGTCAAGTATTGGGAAATGGAGGTAGAAATCAGTTCTTTACATAATAAAGAAAAGAGCTATATAAACACAAACTATTCACATTATTATGGAAACACATTTCCTCATTAACCTGTACTTAAATGACAATGAATATTTTCCAAAACAGTCATTTTTAATTTCTGACTATTTGATATGCAGCCCTTGGCAGGGCCCTAGTAAAACCCTTGGTACTGTGCATACTACTTGTGAATATTTCAATTGGAAACTTTCAGCTGCTAATCACAGAAGTATTAAGCCATGAAAATAAACTAACACTCCAAACCAAAACAAACCAAACCAAACCAAAACAAAACAAAACAACCCAGAAACACAATAACTAAAACAAAAGTAAAAAAATCTCAAGCCAGATTTCACAAACCAAACAAGAATCTAAATCCTATTGGTTTACTGGAAAGGTGCAGCCTAATTTAAGTTTAAACATGGTGATTTATCTAAAGTACTTAATATTCCTAATCCCATGTTTAAATACATATAACATGTGTTTTCCACATGGCACAATTGCACCTTTTCTCTCACTCAAGTGTAAGACATACAAGGGAATACATACCTTATTTAGGTCAGCCTATTTGTAAAATTTGACTGTGAGATGATAATGTATTAGCTGACATAGTATAAGGAAATAAACATGCACCTTTAAGTTTACACTTGCATGCCTATAATTTATATTTATTTGCCAGTATGAGGAAAAGTGTTAGTTTCTTGGTTTTGATACTTGTAGTAAATTAGAAGTTTACTTTATATTTCTTAAAAGCAAACAAAATGCACTGACATGTCATTATATTAATACAACCTTCTCTAAAACAGCCTAGCTTTTGATGTAACTAGTTAGAGCACATTTTCAGGATTTAAAAAAACCTACGTAAATTTAAATGGAGTAATATAACACTGGGAAAAATAGAATAGCCATTGTCTATTTTTCCTTAATTTTAACTACTTTGTATTTAAAATAGTTGGCTCTAAGCAGCTGCTTATTGCCATCAATCTCCTCATTTACCTCTTGGATTCTATAACACATTCCCAAGCAGCCTGTCAGGTATGCTCTCCTTTCAGGGCGAACAAACGGTATACAGCAAAGAATGAAGTTTATATGGTGCATATAATACTAAGAAATAAGGAAATAATCGATCTTTCATACTATTCTGTGATAGAAATTATATCTTAAGTAGATATAAAGAATACTCAGCAATTTTTAAATATAATCATTTACCAGTTATTGACTATCCACACATACACAATGTGTCACAGCCATTCTGTATTTAAAAGCTTTGACTAGTGCCTGAGAAATGAGGAACCCCCAAATTATCTTTCCCTGTAAGTACAGATGATTTCTAACTCCTATTGGCTTAAGACCCTACATCTGTATGATTCATTGTGATGAAACACTTTCTTAGAAATTGCTTTTTACCTAAATTAACCTTGGTGGAGTTCATGCTTGGGACTGAGCAATTTCTATTCTGTAGCTCCGTTTGGGGCAGAGGTGGAGGCATGAACCTGGAAGCTTGAACATCCTGCAACTGAGATTTCCTGATTCCCTTATCTGATTTAAGGCCATATTTTCAGTTGCCTTTTATACCAGCAGCAGTAGTAGTATCATTACTATGGAATGACTAGAGCAATATAGAGGAACCAGAAATATCCAAACGTGTATTCCCATCAGAACCACCAGATTTATCATCCAAAAGTGTTCAGAGTAGAAGGGATGCTTCTAATTATTACGTCAGGACAACATTAAAAAACTGAACTATAATGTTACATTACTTTGTATGTAAAGGGGACGCTGCACACACATGCAGATATCAAATATGTACAGCACAGTAAAACCTCATTGCTCTGACTAGAATAGACAGCCTTTCAATATAATGAAGGTAATGAGAAATGATCTGAAATTAAAGTTAATATAAACAAATAGTGACATACATACTTTTAATATCTTTGGAGGTTAAGGAATATATCACAATATAAGATCATTTATAACAACTAGTACAGTGTAGCAAATTATGGGAGTTTTTTTACTTGGAGAAATAAGTGGATACAGCCATTTTCATGCAGTGTCTACTAGAACATCTGTAGCTAAAGTGAGCATTAACCCCCCCACCCCATTTTTGGAAGTTAGTACTTGCACTGAGTACTCCAGCCCCCACTGACAGGATCCTGTGATTTCTTCCCTTCTCTAGGCAACACTGTATTGCTTTGTCTGAGTCCTAGTGATTATTACTTCATACCTGAAATCAGAGAAAATGGATAACTAACACTTCAATTCTCATGCTTGTTAAGCATATTTTGACACTTACAAGAGAAATGTTTCCTTTAATGCAGCTGTATGTTTACCTCAAATTTAGTGTAATTTGAGAGCCTGGATTTGTGCTGTTCAAACTGGGAAATCAAATACTAGAACTCAGGTCTTCCAGGACATGCTCAAGCATTCTTTCTTCTTAGCCAACCCAAGGTGTTTAGTGTATTCAGCAAAAGTTAGAATTTTCCCTACTTTTTTTTCTAAACTGTTTGATTGCAAGAAGGGCATTTTTCACTAATGACCTTTAAAGGTTCAAAATATTTCATATCCTGAGAGCCCCAAAAGCAATGTGGAATCATTAAACTTCAAAAGAAACATGAGAAACATTGTCCTTCCCCCACTAATGGTGATATAATTGTACCTAAAAATTATTTCCTTGGGTGTGCTCATCATCAGACTCCTCTGTTTGGTGCAGCTGTCATGTTTAGATTTTTTTTATAGGTTTACCTTAAAATATTACACATAAAATACTATTTTGTTTATAGCAATTGAAGAACCAGAACATGAAATATGTTCAACTTGATGTGTACATTGCGTGGAAAAAGTAGATGATAGAATCCCATTACAGGAAAACAAGTAAACTAGATTGTCACTTTACGAGATTTCTTATGGAGGATTTATTTTTTAGCGTGTTATGATTTCATTTTTATAGAAGCAGCTGTACTTGTTATCACACTCTGCCACATCATCAGTCATCTAGCTACTGCAGAGAATTCCCCCAAGCAGCACAGGACATTCATGAGTTTATATTACTGCCATAAATTTTGAGCTGTAAGATTTTATACAAATAATCCCATGTCTCTTGTATACATTGCACCAATTGGTTAATAACATGATCTCTACCAGGGGGATTTCTGGAATGTTTCTATCTTTTAAAACACAGTGTTTCCTAGTGAATTTTTACATATGTTAAAAATCTTCGAAATAAAGTTGGTCAAACTGAAGACATCTATATGACGAGAAAATATGCTTTTACTTAATTTCACAATTCAACCTGGTCAACCATTTCTTTAGTTGAATGACATAAAGGCGAGTTTTTACAAAAGGGATATGGTATGGGTCCTTATGTTGGGGGAAAAAATATGGGAGCAGACTCTCAAATGAGAGCGGCCATGTTCCTGGCCATGAAACTCATTTCACAGTTCCTCCCTGCTGTAGAGAGTCAAGCAATCTCCATATAGAAGAAAAGCCCCACGTTTCCATGGCAGCAGTCATTAAGTAGGTACCACAGTCTGCCCATAGGCACAATTCACTCACAAAGAAGTGAAGAAAGTATGTAAGCACATGAGTTGATCCATCAGCTAATACCTAAATGTACTAGTCTAATGTACTTTTACTTCCTTAAAAATAAAAACTCCTCTGTGAAAGACAGTGTTACTAGAATGAGAAATGCATCCACATACCCTGAGGAAATCTTTATAAGAGGCATATGATAAAGGACTGCTATCCAAGATATAACCAGACCTCTTAAATTTCAACAAGAAAACAACAAATAACAAATTAAAGTTAAATTTTAAAAAGCCCTAATATTTTACCAGGCACCTTTCCAAAGAAGACATACAGATGACAAATAATCACAGAAAAAGAGGTTACATGTCATATGAAATCAAAGAAATGCAAATTAAAAAAAGAATAAAGTACCACTATACATCAATTAGAATAAGCCAAATCTGGAACACTGATTAACACTCAATACTAGTGAGGGTTTAGAACAACAGAGACTCCTGTTCATGGCTTGTGGAAATGAAAATAGTATGGCCACTTCAGAAGACAGCTCAACAGTTTCCTACAAAATTAAGTATAATCTTACTATACTGTACAACAATCATGCTCTTCGGTATTTACCCAAAGGAAATACAAAAGAAAACTTGTGTCCACATAAAATAAAATCCCACATGCAGATTATTATGGGAGCTCTATTCATAATTGCCAAAACATGGAAGCAAAGATGCCTTTCAGTAGGCAAATAAATACATAAACTGACACACCACAATCACTCACAGTCCACAATTTACACTGGAGTTCACTTTTGCTGTTCTATGGTCTATGGGTTTGGAGATAGACACGATGACATGATAGTATGTATCGTATTATCAACATAGAGTATTTTCAGTGCCCTAAAAATCCACTGTGCTCTATTCAACCTTATGCCTTTACTTTCTCTACCCCTGGCAACCACAAACCTTTTTACTGCCTGAATAGTTTTGCTTTCTCCAGATATCATACATTTGGAGTCATACAGTAAGGCTGGGAAGCCTTTTCAGACTGGTTTATCTCACACAGTTCTATGCATTTAAGTTTATTGTTTTTGTTTATGGTTTGATATTTCTTATTTAAGCGATAACATAAATTAACCAGTTTACTAGCATATTAAGATAAAAATAAAATACTGTATCACAAAATATAAACTTTTATCAAAAAATTTTAAAGGTAGGTATTTTTCATTAAAATAACATTTTTACTGGTAATAAGCAGGACAAATAAACATGGCCTTTATGAATACAATAGCAAAGATTTTTAAAGCTGAGAAAATATATTTAGATTTGAGATTTCAATATTTTGAAGTTTGTGATGATTGTGGTAATAGATAAAATATTTCTTAAATGAAGTAATTAAATTCAGAGAAGAAGCCTAAACTGTAACCAAATATTTCTAGGTACTAGCTGGACTTAGGGCTGAAAGAATTATATACTATATTTTGTATTTAAAATAATAGTGAGGCCATTTTCAAGTTCGAATTGATAGACTCGCTGGACAGCACGAGGAGTCTTTGGGCGAGATCCTGATAGTTTAGAAGAAAGCTGGAAGAATCAGGGTACAGACTACATCATGCCATGTGTGCGTTACGGAGCACCCCTCAAACTCAATAGAGTGTATCACACTATTTTTTTTTTAATCTGACCTCTATACAAAATTTTCTGGAATATCCTGTGCTTGGTTTTCACTAATAACTTAAATCCCAATAAGGCTAATCAAACCAAACTTTTAGCCAAATTCAAAAGAAAACTGGAAAATGACACTGAACAGGAGACAGTTCAGATGCCAGTTTCAGTTCTGTCTCCTTAATGAAATTTTAACTCAATTATTTAATCTTTCTTAGCCTTAAAACATGAGTTATAAATAGAACTTTAAACATAGTGAGGCAGTTTCTTGTCATATTCCTTCATACTAAGCTCTCTGAAATTCTTCAATCATGACATGGGTTATTTTAGATACTATAGCCTTCCCTCAGATTCTTTTTTCCCCCATAGGACTCAAGGTGACATTCTGGCTGTTGTTTCCTTTTTTAAAAAGTCTGCCAAATAAATCTTACACGATAATAAACTGACCATTTTTCTCAACTACTGATGCCACTCAGCCATCCTCTGTAAATTATAAAAAATATGTAATTAGCTTATAATAATATAAAATTAATGTATCTCAGCCAGTTTTAGACACATGTGTTACATGTGTGTTTGATACAATACAAATTCACTCTTAAAAGAATAACAAAGCCACAGTTTGAAGATACGATGCAGGAAGAACTAGAAAAGAGCCCACTTCAACAATCTAATTCCAAACTTAAGCTTGTTCTATAATCACCTCCAGGAAGAAAATAGAGAACCCTTCATTCTATTCTGTCTTGATTTTCTGTAACATAAAACCTATAAAATTGTTTAGGAATCTGTATGGTCAGGGGAAACAAGAATTCATTTGTCAATGAAGCAAATAATTCAGTGAAACACTTTTGGACTATCACATGTAAAATAACCAACCTGACTATGATATGTGAGGATATACTATATATCAAAGAGGAATTATGATGCATTTTTTTATCATGTTGGTGCTGCTAATCACACAGATCTTAAGTAGGAAACATTGCATTTTCAGTGATTTATCACACTTACCTAAATAACAGTATTTATTGTTCATGTTTAATCTGTATACATATATACAGTGGGAATGTGTATTACCTGTTTTATATGTGAATGTAGATGAAAAGGTTTACAAATCTCCAAATACAGGCAGGTGGTGATAACCAACCCCAACCCACAAGACCTTAGTGCTATCAGCATCTGTATGGAGAAGCAGAAAGAAGCCCCAGAGTTCCTGACACATACATAATAGACAAACACCTGCATTTCTCCGTGGGCTGGAATCTGAACGAAAACCTTCATCACAAATGATGACATAATTATAATGGAATAAAAGTTGCTGAGTCTGGGTCAAGAACTAAATGATCATTTTATATTCTAGGAAGTCAAATAATTAGAATGAAAAATTTTCAAAACTTTTTTTTTTAATTTGGAAAAATGGAAGGAAATGCCAACTAAAAGAGTCGGTTGCAAAAAGCTGGGTAATACGAAGTGGGTAAAATGTATTAGTTTACTTTATAGTCTCTACAGTACTATTAGATTCTTTGAACTATGAGTGTTTATAACTGAGAAAAAAACCTAAAATATTTGTATTGATTTAGGCAATAAAATAATACAATATTTCAAAAATCCAAGTGAAAATTGATAATTTTTTGAGAGTAATGTTTGATGGCATTTTAGTATCAGTATAGAAATACAGAAAAATATAAAGGAAAATTTCTGTGAAGTCCAGCTCCATCCAGAGAAAACAGTACATGCTGCCTTTACTTTGAGCAATTTTGGCTTTAGCATATGTTCTAAAAGTTGTAGTTCATAAGTTCTTTACAAACATTGATTTTATCCTGCTAAAAATTTCTGGGATATTTCTATACTCTATTAAAATTTCAAAAATTAATTTGAAAAGCAATAAATATAAAAATGAATTCACAAAGAGATGTTAAATAAATGCATGTTCTGTCCAACAATAAAATAAATACTGATAAATCCAAGTTTCACTTCATCAATGAGTGACAGGCCAGTGGGTCATTATGAAAACACCACATTGTAACTCCAAGTATTTTGATAGAAAATTGGTTGACACCAGAGTTTCTTCAAAAGAGAATTTTAAGAACCAACATACATGACAGAATTTATTTAATTAGAGCATGGGTTAATATTTTAAAATCTAGGTTATTTTAAAATCTTTCCTTGATTGTATTTTTCAGGAAATAATTATAGATTGGATAGAGAGCAGAAAGCTTGCTCCATGCAGCACATATAATGTTTTTTCCCTTCTATAACCTAATGTACTGATTTGTCAATACTTAAATTTTATAACACTAAAGTTATTAGAGGTTGATTGTTATGTTTATAGAAATATAAGATACTCTGCAAAAGAAAATATCCATTATAAACTTTTTATAGAAGTACAAGTAATACACACAAGGGCATAACTTAGAAGTGCTCAGCTAAATGAATTCACACTTAGTGAACACATGTGTGTCACCAGCACTCAGATGAAGCAAGAGAATATTATCAATGCTCTTGAATTACCACATTCACAACATATTAGTTCTGCATGTTTTTAAACTTCGTAGGTCTAAGAGAGTAGAGTTAGTACTTAGTTTACATTCCTACCAATAATGTAGAAGGGCTCCTTTTCCCCCCACAGCCTTGACAGCATTTATTATTATTTGATTTCTTGATGATGGTCATTTTTTCCAGAGTAAAATGGAATTTCAGTTTTTTTTTTTAACCAAGAACATGTATTAATACATTGTATACATAATGATCATAACCAACATGGTTATTTTGTACCTGTACAAGATGTATCTTGGTTTTCTCACCTCTTCCCCTCCCCCTCTTCCATTCACCCACCTCTATTTGCAACAAGTTTATTTACATTTTTACATTTTTCTCCCTTTCATCTTACTTTTCTTTTAACCTTCCTTCTTTATCCCCCTTTTCCCTATCTAGTTCTCCTCTCTTTTGAATACTATCTCTCTCTTTTTTTTTAACATAGTATCTATTATACCCCTTTGTCCTTATTTACACTAACAGTTTCTCGTATGAGAGAAACAATTCAAAGTGTACTGATTAGTGTCTGATTTATTTCACTTAATAGTATATTCTCAAGGAACACCCATTTACATACAAATGACTCTAGTTTATCTTTCTTTATGGCGGTTAATACTCCATTGTGTAGAAAAACCACATCTTCTTTAGCCATTCATCAATTTTTGGGCATTTAGGTTGTTTCCAAGACTTAGCTATTACAAACTGTGCTGCTATGACATAGGGGTGGGAAAAAAATTTATGAACAAAACTCAGACTGCACAAGAAACAATACAAAGAATCATTTTTGTTTTAATTTGCATTTCACTAATGGCCAGAGATGTCAAACTTTTTTTTTTTTATGTATTTGTTGGCCATTTGTACTTTTTCTTCTGAAAGTGTCTATTCATTTCAGTTGCTCATTTTTGCTTGGATCTTTCATTTGGGGGGATTTAAAAATATTTTTGAGTTCTTTATATATTGTAGATATTAGTCCTCTGAGGTGTAGCTAGCAAAATTGTTTCCCCTTCTGTAGGTTGTCTATCCACCCTTTTGGTCATTTCTTTTGCTTTGCAGAAGCTTTTTAATTAGATATAACTCTATTTGTTGGTTCTTGGTATTATTTCTTATGCAATTCGTGTTCTGTTCAGTAAGTCCTTACCTATGCCTATGACTTCAAGAGTTTTACCTATTTTAACTTCCAACAGATTGTTTCTGTTGT
This sequence comes from Hystrix cristata, assembly GCA_004026905.1. Lineage (NCBI taxonomy): Eukaryota > Metazoa > Chordata > Mammalia > Rodentia > Hystricidae > Hystrix > Hystrix cristata. Next base: position 51,055 of record PVJO010010587.1, read on the forward strand.
AATATTTATAGCTTTGACATATTCTTATTTTATTTTAGAGCATGGTGAGAGATATGGGTCTAGATTCAATCTTCTGCATGTGGACAGCCAGTCTTCCTAGCACCATTTGATAAAGATGCTATCTTTCCTTCAGCATATATTTTTGGCCCACTTGTCAAAGATCAGATGGGTAAATGTCCCTGGGTTGTTTCTGCATCCTCTATTCTGTTCCACTGACTCACATATCTGTTTTTATGCAAGTACCATGCTATTTTTTTAAAGCAATGTACATTTGTAATATAATTTGAAGCCTGGGATTATAATGGCTCCTGTTTTGCCTTTGTTGCCCAGACTGTTTTTACTATTCTGGGTCTCTTCTAGTTCCATCTGAACTTTAGAATTGTTTTTTCTAATTATATTAGCAACGGCATTGATATTTTGATTGGGATTGCATTAAATTTATATGTCAGCTTTGGAAGTATGACCAATATTTTTGACAATATTGGTTGTGCCTATCCAAGAACAGTGGATATGTTTCCATTTTTTGATGCCCACTTTGATCCTCCTTTTCAGAGTACTATAGTTTTTATTAGAATAGTCTTTCACTTCCCTCGTGAGGTTAATTCCTAAGTATTCAATTTTTCTTGAAGCTACTGTGAATGATATTATTTTCCTACTTTCTTGGTGGGTTCATTGTTAGTGTACAGGAACACTATTGATTTTTGTGTGTTAATTTTGTATCCTGCTACCTTGATCAATTTGTTTATTATTTCTCAGAGTCTTTTGTTAGAACTGTCTTTTCTATAAAGGATCATGTCATCTGTGAATAAGGATAGTCTGACTTCTTCCTTTCATGTATACACGGTTTATTTTGGGCAAAGGTTTTAGTTCATAGCCAGCTGGCTCCAAGACAGGGTGACATGGCAGAGAAGAAAAACAGTTCATGGCATGGAAAGCCGAAGACAGGAGGCAGCAAGCACCAAGCAATGGCAGCGGCCCTTTTTCTGCCCCTGACAGGCTATCTAGGCTATATGTCCTTAGGGTGAGTAGCACTCACACCCAGGGTGGGCCTTCCCATTATTTACACCCAGAACTATGCCAAAGCAATCAGTGGACTAATTTAGCAATCACATACCCTTAATTCCAGCAACGCACACTTAATCTCAGCATCACATACTTTAGATCCAGCCACCTCTGAAATGTCCCACCTATGACCACATGTGGCTTTGGGGGGATATCTAGACACAAGACATAATAACAATCAATTTCCCCATTTCTCCCTGCCTTGTCTTTCTAGCCTTCAGTAACCACTATTTTTCTCTCTACTTCCATGAGGTCAGCTTCTTCATATTTCACATATGAGTAAGATCATGCAATATTTGTATATTTTGCCTAGATATTCCACTTAATGTAATATTCCTCCATATTACCACAAATGACAGGATTCCATTTCCTTTATAGGACTGAATAGTATTCCACTGTGTATATGTAACACATTTGCTTTATCTGTTCATCTGTTCATGGACATGAGGTTGATGATGTATCTTAGCTATTACAAATAGTGCCATTATTAACATGTAAGTAAATATATCTTTTCAAAATACTGATTTCATTTTCTTTGGATATATTCCCAGCAGTGGGATTGCTAGATCATATGGTAGTTCTATTTTTAATTGTTTAAGGACCTTCTATACTATTTTTCATCATGGCTCTGTTAATTACATTCCCAACAAATGGTTGTAAAACTTCCTGTACTGTAAATCTATGCCACCATTTGTTATTTTCTTTACATCTATGCCAGTGTTATTTTTGTCTTTTTTATCTTAGACCTCCTAATTAGGGTAAGATATTATCTCACTGTTACATCATCATGGTTGATTAATGATGATTTTTTTTTTCTATAGCTTTAGGTCCTCTTTTGAGAAATGTCTTTTCAGGTCTTTTATCCATCTTTAAATCAGATTTTTTTTTTTAAAGTTAGATTTCTTTATACATTTTGGATATTAGCTCCTTATTAGATACATATTTTACAAACATTTTCCTCCATTCTTTTTATTTCTCAACTGCTTTTATTATTTTATTCAAGAAATATCTCTTTAATGAGACATAGCTTTTTAAAAAGTTTCAGTATAAGAATCTTGGTAGTGTTTTTAATAAATTTAGATATTATTTTTATACAACTTGTGACACAATTGGGTTTATATCTTTTATGTTACTATTGGTTTTTTAATTCACCAAAGTATTAAATTATTGGGTATGTAACCTTTCCTATACTTTAGATTTTTTAATTATCATAGTATAATATAATTGATATTTCTATAATTCCCATAACAATGCTAAGACCTTAATTATTTAATTAATCCTCTTCTTGCCCTTTTTTATTATCAGGCATTCTTAACCCACACATATGCACTAGTACATCTTGAGATAAGAAGACTATTTTGCAAACACCCGTACTTTAACTGTTCTTTTTTCCCTTTATGTTACCTTGTTTCTAACTGCATTCATGTCCTTCTGCCTGAAGGCAGTAGTCTTTAGTAGTCTTGTAGTATAATTCTGTTAATGGGGAAAGTATCTCCATTTTCCTTATCTTGAAATATATCCTTTATTTCAAAAAATAGTATCACTGGATATAGAATTCTAGACTGGAACTTGCTATAAACTAAATTTTTATGTTCCTTCAAAATTTGTAGGTGGAAAATGTAAGAAAAAATAAGTTTATTGGCTGGAACGCCTGTAACAAAATATTAGTAAGAGAAAATCAGATACAAGTATATTAACATGCATATTTAAAATATACATGGGACAGATGCAGGGACTAAGGAATTTTCACAGAGGTAATTCATCACTATAGCAGATAAAGAATCTTCAACAAAGATAAGCTTTTAGAGAAATGACAAGACAAAAGATAAGAACTTTGGAACTCCAGGGGAAGGAAGTTTTGAGAAGACAAATAAATGGGAATGGGTTATGTAGACTGCTTTGGTGTGTTATGGTAAGTCTGATAAGGACCTGTGGTTGTCTTCATGATTAACCTTTGTACTTCCTGGTGGAAAGGCAAGGAGAAACAACTTTACAAGTTCCTATCTTGCTTTTAGGCACAGTGGAGAGCAGAGAGCTTTTCTTTCATCTGCTTCTCCTCAGTTGCTTTAATCTCAAACCAAATGCCAAATTGGCATATTCTGGGGTGTCATATTCTACTGTCCTATCCCCAGTGCGATGCTGTGGAAAGTAGAGCCATTAGGAAGTGATTAGGTGTACACAGAGGCCCCCTTTACCCCTTCTGCCATGTGAAAACACATTAGATAGGCAGATCTGAGAGGCAGGAAGCAGCTCTTTTCAGACACGAAATCTTCTGTGCTATTATCTTGGACTTCTCAGCATCCAGAACTGTAACGAAATTTATTTCTGTTTATAAACTAATCCATGTATGGTATTTTTGTTGTAGCAGTCCAAATGGGCTAAGACATTGATACTGAGAAGTGGAGATGCATTTCTGGTATGGTTATCCCAACACTGCTGGGGGGCTGAGGCAGGAGGATCTCAAGTTTGACGCTAGTGTGGACAATCTAGTAAGTTATTGAGACCTCCCCCCTTCTAAATAAAAAGTAAAAAAATGGGCTAGGGATGTAGCTCAGCACACAGGGCTCGGGTTCAATCCCCAGTTTCATAAAAAAAGTAAAAAACAACTGGGGACATCCAGTGCTATACACACAGACGTTATTTTCTTTCTTACTATGATTCTGTCCTCAGTTAATATGACAGCAGTGCATAACCAAATGATAAATAATAGAGCTACAATAGAAATATAAGGCACTTACAGATATGTGGGTAATTGAGATTTTGCAGTAAGTGCCAAGATAAACAATGGAATCCGGTTTAATCAAATCATTTCCCATTCACGTACAACTCCAAGAACAGAATGAGAGGTATAGTGGTGAAAAGGCAAGGAACACAACAGTGTGTATCTTTCTACCATCACACATATTGTAGGGCCTGAAATTATACTAATAAACAATTGTAAATCAATCATTTATCATTTTCAAGAAAGGATAGTATATTGTTCATTGTTTATAAAGTCATTAGATCTTTCCAATGAGTGATATCTATTGGGTATAATGTGTTTGTCTGGTGAGGTACTCCTGAAAGGATCATCATCTGTCTCAGCAGCATATCTGGGTAGTTTTCTTAACCAACAACAAACCACTACTTCACTAACCAGCAATACATGCAGTGTGCTAAGACACAGGCTGGTTTCTCTCCCCCCTTTAATTTAGAAATTATGTTTCTACAAGTAGTAAACAGGAGAACTTTTGAAATCCTTTTATTTAAGCAATGGGTTTGATAGACTCAGTCACACTTTTGTGCCCATAAATAGGGTCTAAATCCTCGGAGGGAATAATGTGAGGGGAAAAAAGTGGCTTAACCTCACCCTAATTGATCATCTAAACTATTTTAAGTATTTTTAGAATTCTGTTGCATATTCGGACAAGTCTGATTTTAAGATATGAGTTTAAGTAAAACAAGCAAAAGCTCTTTTACATTTGACCAGAGAGCACTGAGGAAGTGCTAATTTCCAATGAGGTTCAAAGAAAGCAGGCAAATGATTTAAAAGTACAAAGTACTTTGCTCTTGGCTATGTATGTGTTTGGCTCTCTGGGAAGTGATGTTGGGTTTTAAAAATAGATTGTACTTTTATTGTTAATCTCTAGTTTTTGGAGGATTCAAAGGAAACACATATGGCTATGAATGTGAAATTGCTACAAGGAACAAACAGAGCTGGGTCAACATGGATATTACAAATGGTGTACAGAAAGGAATGAGGGCTCCAACAGGTTTTAATTTCCAAAACCTCATGCAAAACTGCCTCAGGGCCAGCTTTCCATTATTTGCTTCTTCATTTTTCTTTAATTTTTTTTTTTTTACTACCTATTCTCCATTTACATAAAAATGTTTTCAATCACTGCAGACTCCCAAATCTGCAAGATTTACATTTACAACTTCAGGGGTGAACCAGACTGTTTCATGGAATGGGTCAAATCAAACATTTTTTTAGAGTTGTCCAGGCTATTTAATTTGAAAAGTAGTTGACAATGGCATGTTTTTGCGTAAGTTAATGATGTGAGAAATATGTACTGTGTTCTGGGCTATTTCAACATGCAGAATGGTTCTCTACTAGCAGAATTTCTAATACATGTCTTTTGCTTCTTCCATGACACATTAATTTAGTTTCACCAAATAATTCAAGTTCAATTATATGCTGGTCAGTTGCCTGGACTCTTCGAGTAAGAATTTTTAAGAAAGAGTTTCTCTACCACTAGGGATGGTGGAGCAAACAGAGAAAAATCATGCCAGTAGAACTAAACTTATTTCTTTATTCATTCTGTGTACGAAAGGAAAGGAAAATGGCTTCTGGGCAGTGTTCTGAAACTGGTACCTGACCAGAACCTCCACGTTCAAGTTTGTCATTTCTTTATTCTCCCATCGACCACTTGCTGAGTCAGTAATTCCAAGATCCTGGCAGAGAAAGCAATCCTGGCATGAGAAAGCATGGTGGAGAAAGCATCTTGCCATGAATATATTTGTTTGTCACAGCTGCTTTTGGATAACTAGGGAAAGGAGAAACAGCTAAAAGAGCAGTGGGAAATTAGGAAGAGAATGCCACTAGTTTCTGTATCTCTCAGGGTCTTATATGTAAAACTCATCATAAAGGAGAGACACTGACTGTCCCTATATTTAGAGATGGCATGGAATAAAAAGCCCAGGGTTTTGGGAAACCACAGAACCACATTCTGATGTCAGTGTGGCCACTCACTACTGTATCCCTAAATCTTGGTGCATGTCATTTTCATCTATAAGTTGGAGGCTATCAGCTTATGTCCAAGATTGTTTCTCATTTTACAAACTTTTGTTGACCAAATAATGAAAAAGCCAGAATCTCACGAATCCCAAATATATTATGGTTAATGTCCTTCAGTGAATGCTTATTCCAAATATTTCCATACTGATTTATGAACCTGTACCTATTTCAACAAGTAGTGCTTGGTTTTGCCTGACAACTCTGAGTGAACATTAAGAGATAATGCAAAACTTTGGAAAGAAACCAAAAGGCAGGAATAATTCTAAGGCTGCTTTTCATGGTCAAGAAGAGTAGGGAAACAAGATACTAAAAGGCAAAAATTAAGTGAGAATAAGAATACTCAAAGGTCATCAATACAATTGTGGACTAACAAGTCTTCAAATGAAAATTGTCTTACATTAACAGTTTATATTTATGTAGAAGATTAGCTATTGGAGTAAATCTCTGTGTGCATGTGTGCATGTGTGTGTTTCCCCACATAAATATGCACTGAATCATTAATTGAAGGAGCAAATTATTTTCTTGAGGGGTATTTTTTAATAAAAAACAATGTAGGATTTTAACCTACTTTTTATATGGTGTTCACTAAAATATCACCATGACAGGCACACAGAAAAAATGCAGACTAACAAAGAGGATATGTTACAGTCTGACATGTACTATACAAGCATTATACACTATTAATTTCATTTAATGGTGACAGGTACTTAATAATACCTATTAAATTAAAAAAAAAATGGAAGCCCAGCAAGGTCAATTAAATAGCTAATATCACATTGCTATTAAGTGTATGCCAAACTGAAACTCAGGTATTCTTCACTACTATACTCTTGTCATGCAACAGCCTGTATCAGCACATTTGGGGAATTATTGCTCATGTTTATTAATTTTAGACACTGATGAGTGTGCAATTTAATTTTATTATACTTGCCAGCTAATAAGTAGCCTGCTGTTAAGGGTATTAGTGGAGAGGAAAACTCCAAGGCCAGAGACGAAGGAATTTGTTGAAGCCCAGCAAATAACATGAGCATCAGTAGATATGTTTGAGTTCCTGTGTTAGTTTGCTTTTACTGTATAAATTCAGTAGTTGAAAACGATGTCAACTGAATATCTAAAAGTCTCACAGGCAGGGTTGATAATGTTTAAGGCCTCCTGTGACCAAAGTCAAGCTATCAGTGGGCCTGAACTCTTCTCTGGAAGCTCTGGAGGAGAAGCTACTTCCAGGCATATTCAGAATTCTGTTAGCAGAATTAAATTCAAATCTATGTGGTTGTAGGAACTGAGGTTTTTATTTTTTTGCTGGCTGTTTTTAGTTTCTTGACATCAGTTAAAATTTTTTTTTTTTCCATACGTAGGACTGAACCTAGGGCCTTCACGCTATACTACATCCCCATCACTTTTTCCATTTTTGAGACAGGGTATCATTTAAGTCACTAAGTTACTTATGTTGGGCTCAAATTTGTGATCCTTCTGTCTCAGCCTCCCAGATTTCTGGGGTTACAGGCATCTGCCACCACTCCTGGTGAAACTCTTCATTTTAAAGCTACTAATGGGAAGAACTGGCTTTCCACATGCCGAAGGTTAAAACTAGACCCGTGTCTTTCCCCATGCACTAAAATAAAACCAAAGTGGATCAAAGACCTAAACATTAAAACTGAAACACTAAATCTACTAGAAGATAGAATAGGTAGAGCTCTTGAAGACATAGGTGTAAGCAAAGACTTTATGAACAAATTCCCAGTTGCCCAGGAAATATCACAAAGAATCAACTACTGGGACCTGATCTTATTAAAAAGTTTTGCACAGCAAAAGAAACTACCAAGAGAGCAAAGAGACAACCCACAGAGTGGGAAAAAATCTTTGCCAGCTATTCCTCTGACAAAGGACTAACATCTTGAATATATAAAGAACTCAAAAAAAATCAGACCCCCCACATTTAAAGACCCAATCCAAAAGTGGGCAACTGAAATGAACAGACACTTCTCAGGTGAAGAAGTAGAAACAGCAGATAGACACATGAAAAAATGTTCAACATCACTGGTCATTTGAGAGATGCAAATTAAAACAACCCTGAGATTCCACTTCACTCCAGAAAGAATGGCTATTATCAACAAATCAGCCAATCACAAATGCTGGAGGGGCTGTGGAAAAAAAGGAACACTTCTCCACTGTTGGTAGGAATGTAGACTGGTGCAACCGCTATGGAAATCAATGTGGAGATTCCTCAGGGAACTAGGACTAGAGGTTCCATTTGACCCAGCTATTCCACTTCTTGGTATCTTCCCAAAAGAATTAAAAGCATCATACCACAGTGATATATGCACACCCATGTTTATAGCAGCACAGTTTGTAACAGTTAAATCTTGGAAACAACTCAAATGCCCATGAACAGCAGAATGGATAAAGAAAATGAGGTTTTTGTTTTGTTTTGTTTTGTTTTGTTTTTACACAACGGAGTACTACTCTGTCATAGAGAATGATAAGCTTGAGAAATTCCTAGGTAAATGGATGCATCTTGAGACCATACTCTTAAGTGAAGTAAATTGGACACACATGTTTAAATATCACATAGTTTCTCTGGTGTGAGAAACTGTAAGTGCAAATAAAGACTAAAATGTATTATATTTGGAAAGGGAAGAAAATGTCCAAATGGGAAAGGGAACAAGGGAGGGGGGAAAGGAACAGAGGACAAGAGAAATAAGAAATGGAAGGAAAAAAAGGAAACAAACCTTTTGTAAATAGGGAGGGAGGAGGGGGTGAGGGAAGGGGAATGGGAAAAAAAGAAGCAACAAGATATGTCATGTTCAGGTACAAATCCCCTATGATGAATGTTATCACTATGTACATCTAAAATGCACCATTAAGATAAAATAGAATTAAAAAAAATAAAGCTACTAATGGCACATCCAGCACTTCTTTCACTCCTAATCTTTCTTTCTCTTCTCTTGCACCTCTCTGACTTCCTTTTCTGCCTCTGTTTGTAAATATTGAAATGAACACATTGGGGTTCTCCTGATAGTTCAGTATACTAAGGTCAACTCTGTAGTAATATTAATGACCTCTGCAAATTTCTCTTGTGTAAGGCAATCTAATCACAAACATGGCATCTTATCATATTTAGCAGTCCAAGGATTAGGGTTTAATCTTTTTGAAGTTCTAATTTTGTCTATCACAGTTCTTGCCTGCAGATCTCATGGGGTCATTGCCATCTAGATACATACTTACAGGCTCTTGAGAAACTCTAGGCTTGGGGACTCTACCACTTTTATTGCAAGCTGTAAGCAAAGCTGCCCTTTGTTTCGTGAACATTAGATGAGAACTGTCTCGTCTTTCAAGTTTACCAAGTGCATGAGCACAACTCTGAGGAATTACTAGTGTAAGGGCTGTTAGAGCCTTACATTCTTAGCACAGCAAGAAAGACTTGTAGGAGACAAGAGACCCACAAAGTAATATCTCTCCTAACTTGCTCCTGAAGTTCTTAAGGAATCCCAAGTGACTATTCAGCCTTCAAACTTTTAATACACTGGTCGGTCTCAAGCAAAGAAAAAAAATCTTGTTTAGATCGAGCTTTCAGCTACAGTGAAAGGTATATTCCCTGAATTAACCAAAGAGGGAGAGGATCTGAGCAATTAAAACTATTGGTCAAATCCGATGTAATATTGGTCAGAGATCTATAATTACCATCATTTGTATAAGAGAGAGAAATAAGTAATAGTCAAATAAAAATCATGAAAAAGCTTACAATGGTAGATTAAAAATAGTTATGATGGAGGTTGCTGGCAAACTATGGCAGAGGGTGAAGTTTACTCTTTACCTCTGTTGATGTATGAATTTAAATAAATCACTTAATCTCTCTGACCTTCTGGTTTCTTACCTTTTGATGAAAATAATGATACTACTACTGATTTATTGGGAGAATTGAGTGAAATAATTCCTATAAAACTTAATGAGTACTGCCTTTATTATACCATATGTGTCCCAAAAATGTTTTATCATTACTTCCCCTTCTGCCCAACTCAAAATACATCCAAACAGGAAGTAGTCTAGCATGAACCTGCGTTAGATATGACAGAACACCACAGCTTCCACTGCACCCCAGATATCCACTTCATTGAAAGAGATACTATTTATGGAACATCACGTCTGAGCAACGTCTTGCTCCTAAAGTCAATGTATGTGGTCAGTATATGATTGCAATGACAGTTTGGTCTCCTCAACTCAAAATACTTCCACTTGCTCATGAGTTTAGAGAGACTTCAAGATAAATTTTTGAGTATCATATGCTTAAATGTTTAATTCATCTAAGCATGTAGGATAAGAAAAGAATCAAATTTGGAAATTATGAGCCTTTCTCTGGGATAAATATTCACCTGCAGGAGACCTTGGGAAAATTATGCTGCTTTCATTGCTCTGGGATGGTTTCCCAGAGCACTTAGGCAGGGCAGGAGGCCTGTGGACCACCTACCCAAAAGTGTTCCTTTCTTTGATATCACAAAGTCTTCAAGACTATTTTGTGGTGTTATTGCTTGGCTCTACAATCATTATTGTGGTTATATTTTTTAAAAAGTTCATTTTTGTGCTTTCCAGCTCAGCCTTAGGCTGCAGTGGAAAATACATTTATAGAAATATGTTGTTGCGTGGGTATAACTTCCATTTTGGGCCTGCCCCCAGACCACCTGGAACACCTTCATGGGTCCCAGTTATCCAAAAGCCACATAGTGAAAACCAGCAGGCTGCTCATGAGGTTACTACTGGTGGTTCTTTGAGATTCTCAAATAAATAATTAGAAACTGTTTTGTTGCTGTTGTTTTAAACGAAAACTCATTTTCATTTTTGCTATGAATACAAGTGTATCTTTTCTACAGGTTAACATCCTGATGTACGCAGCATGCAACACGGCAAATAATTTTATAATCGGTCTTTAATTTTAGGTAGAAGTAAATTACACAACGACCTTAAGTAACATTCTGAGAAAGCTGCTGCCTGTTTTTCTAACCCGGACACTGGAGTCTGTGAAGTACAGGCCATACCCTCAGAGCCTACCTCAGGTTTACAGAAGGCCTAGTGTGTGGTCACGACCTCTAGACTTGAAGTTTAAAGTTCATATCAGGGATGGACTTAATGGTACTGTTGGCTTTTTATAATTCACTTGAAACCCTCCTCTGGCAAAGATCCCAAGTAATCAGTCTCTGAAGCACACACCATCAATGCAGGGATGTCTAAGCCTCACAAAAATTTTCCAATCCTCAAGGACTCTGATTTTTAAATAAATATTAATGCTCCAATTTCTATGCTATGGAAAGAGTAAGAAAAAGGGCTTAGGAATCTCGCCCACAAATTCATGGTTACAGAGAACCAACTACCTGACCAGCAGACACAGAAGGCCAAAGACACACCAAACCACACAGCAAAGGCTAAAGTTGCCAAAATGTGGCTGAGTTGAAGTGGATTTGGCCCTAAATATATTAATTCCAGACACCCGGAGGTCTGAGACAGAAGAGGCAAAAGTAAGCAAACCAACTGGTAAAAGGATAAACTTTTTTCCCTCCACACTCCCTTTTCTCACATGTACCACTCACTTTTCCTACACATTAGTTAAAAGAAAGGAAAGTGTGGCAATTGAAAGGAGGAGTTGAGGTCCTGCTGCTGGTGCCAAAGGAACCATGTTTCATAAAGTCACAGGAGAATCCTTGTCTTTCTAAATGAGAAGGCCAATATCCTTTCATTTTCCCTTTCACCAAAGTGATTCTATACACTCTTGATAGCAAGTTATTAGGTATACATAAATCGATTCACACATTTTAAAGTTGAAGTACTGGCTGCATCTAAACCTGGCTCTTAGACTTTGGAAATGTCAAACGTGTCTTGGTTTGGTTTTTATCTGTGCTCTTTATGCAAAGAAAAAAATATAACTAGAGAACAAACCTTCGAGCTAATATCTTCGGTACTTTTTTAGTGTTGCCTTTAACTAAAACGAAAACAACAACGAAAAGCAAAACAAGCAAACAAACTAAAAAAACCAATAATTTTTAAGCTTAGGTTTTCTTTCTTTTAGAGAACTGCTTCTAATATGAGAGTTCTCCCTCTGGCCACTTGTTTAAGCATGAATGTACATCATGCTAACACAGAAAAACTTTCCTTAAATGTGGTCTTATGTTTATGCAGCAGTAAAACTGCATATCAAATATCAGAGATAAGATTTCTGCAGAGATACTAAACTTCCCATTTGCTGGATTCGATTTTTAACCTTGCTTTTTGTTCAGGAAGACATTTCTTTTTTTTTTTTTTTTAAATGGGAAGGGCTGGGGATTTATTTATTTATTTATTTTTAATTTTTTATTTTTACCAAGAACATGTATTGGTACATTGTATACATAATGATCATAATCAACATGGTTATTTTGTACCTGTACATGATACATCTTGGTTTTCCCCCCTCTTCCCCCTTCCCCTCCCCTCCCTTCCATTCACCCATCCCTCCCTATTTGCAACAAATGTAGCTACACTTTACCATTTTTTCCCCTTTCATCTTACTTTTCTTTTAAGCTTCTTCTTTATCCTCCTTTTCCCTACCTAGTTCTCTCTTTTGAATACTATCTCTCTCTTTTTTTTTTTTT
>PVJO010010588.1:0-63573 GCA_004026905.1 Hystrix cristata
AAGGAGAAGGAGAAGGAGAAGGAGAAGGAGAAGGAGAAGGAGAAGGAGAAGGAGAAGGAGAAGGAGAAGGAGAAGGAGAAGGAGAAGAAGAAGAAGAAAGGAAATGCCAAGATCCCAAAAATGAAGAGGGAACTGAAAACCAGATCTGTGAGCTTGTGAATTGTCTAGTGGCTGCCCTTGGAGTGGGAATTGTGGCTTTCTGCAACTAGAGGCTTAGGTGTTAAGGATCACAGTATGTGAAATAAGGAGCCAGAACTTGCATGATAAAGGGGGTGAATCTGAGGTTTCTTGAAGACCAAACATTCAGAGGCTGATTCCTTAGAGAAAGGTGGGAGGGGGTGGAGTAAAAGAAAAAAGAAAGTCCAAACAGTGCCAAAGATACAAAACAGGAAACTTCTCAGTTTCTTCATGGTTCTTGGTGAACCCAAATGAACGAATGAATGAATGAATGAATAAGGAGCCTGATCCGAGGAAAGGAAACTATAGTCCTATGGCTTATTTGGGCTTGATATCCAAATTTACATTCATGTGGTCCAGGAATCGAACATGCATTATAAGTGATTGGAAACCTACTGCTAAGCAGTGCTATAAACAATAATTATATCAACAAAATAATAGCTATTTGGGGGATATAATTTCAAGGAGGAATTGAAGTGGAAAAAAATTATTACATGTATTGTAGAGAAGAATTTGGTGAATTTAAAAGGTTTTGATATTCTTTTATTATTTACAAGGAAGTTAGCTATACTTTTTAAATTCAGAAATTCAGGTTTTGTTGATTAATCTATCATGTACTGTATATAGTTTTATGAGTAATTTAAAAATATGGAAAATATAACTTCAAAACAAGAAGGCGGCAAAAGAGGGAGTAAAAATATTATAGAGCTAAAAGACTGTAAGGGTGAGCAAGGAATTACAAAAAGGATAAATAGAAAGTACAAAATAAAATTCTAGAAATCTACCAAACAAATATATCAATAATCATAATAAATGTAAGTAGCCTGACTTAATTAGCAACCAGAGTAGAAAATTTTATTGCCTATAAAACTGGTAGATTAGGAAGATCAAAAACAAATACAGTGGAGTTGGGGGTGTAGTTCAGTGGTAGAGCATCTGCCGAGCATGTGTGAGGCCCTGGGTTCAATCCCCACCACAAAAAACAAACAAAAAGTGGAACAAACAACAACCAAGTAACAGCCCTGGATCGGAATTTTGACTAATACAGTCAGGATGGTAGGTACAATGGACAGTTATAAGACTATTTCTGTCAATTAGAAAAATATGTATTTGTTTTAAACCTGAGAAAAAAAATGTTTCCTAAAATAGACCACATTGATTGATTCAGCCTGAATCAGCCACAGTGATTAATCTTTTTAAAAAGTTCCCAAGCGATTCTAATTTACGGCGTTGAGAATCACTGTAATATAGCAATTAAAAATGGACAAGTACATATGTAGAAGAATAAAACTAGACCCCTGTCTCTCACTGTATAAGATGTCAGTTAAAATGGATGAAAGACCTAAATATAAAACCTGAAATTATGAAAGAGCACAAGGGAAAAATTTTAAAACATTAGTATAGGCGATGGCATTTTGAATGAGACCTCCGCAGCACAAACAACAAAGGCGAAAATAGGCAATGGGATTATACCAAACCAAGATGCTTCCGGCAAAGGAAACAATCACAGACTAATGAGACAACCTACAGAATGAGAGAAAATATCTACAAACTATTTATGTGACAGGGGATTAACATCCAGAATATATAAGGAACTCAAAAAAATCAGCGTTACCCCACCCCAAAAGCAAATAAACCCATAATCTGATTAAAAACAAGCAAAGGCTCTGAATAGACATTCCTTAAAAGAAGATGCACAAATAACCAAAAAGAATATGAAAAAATACCCAAGAGCATGAGCCATCAGGGAAAGCAAATCGAAACCACGATGAAGTATCATATCACCTCAGTTAGAATGACTAAGTCAAAAAGATAAAAAATAACAAATGCTAGAGAAGATGTAGAGACAGAACTTTATATACTGTTGGTGGGAATGTGGTACAGCCCTTATAGGACAGTCTTAAGGCTCCTCAAAAAACTAAAAATAAGGGTTGGGGATTTAGCTCAAGTAGTAGAGTGCTTGCCTAGCAAGCACAAGGCCCTGAGTTCAATCCCTAGCAAACCTCCCTCCCCGCCAAAAAACCCTAAAAATAGAACTAACATGATGTAGTTGTCCAACTACTGAGTATATATCCAAAGGAAATGATATCAGTATAGCAAAGATATATGCGCACACTCTTGCTTGTTACAGCACTATTCACAGTAAGAACCCACCACAGTGTTCATCATTGAGTGAGTGGATAAAGAAAATGTATGTACGTTACTCGACGGAAGAGTATTCAGCCATACAAATAATGAAATCCTGTTATTTGTAGCAATATGGAAGAACCCAGAGGACATGACATTAAGTGAACTAAACCAGCACAGAGAGACAAGTATAGCACATGTGGAGGATTAAAAAGTTGATTTTGTAAAAGTAAAGAAGAGAACAGTGGTGACTAGAAGCTAGGAAGGATGGAAGGGAGAGGCGCAGAGGGAGGTTGATTAATGGGTACCAAAATACAGCTACACAGGAGAAATAAGTTCTAATGTTCCACAGCATAGTAGGTGATTATGGTTTACAAACATTTATGTTTTGTTTTATAAAGAACTAGAAGAGAGAAAATTGAGGGTCCCAATAATGAACACATCTATGATGAAGGAAATACAAATTACCTCTATTTGATCACTACACATTATATACATGTATCAAATTGTCACAGTATATTCCATAAATATGTTAAATTATTATATATCAACAGACAAAAGGAAAAATGAATGAACTATACTTTTAAGTAATGATATAGATACATCTTGTGAACACTCATATTCAGTAAAAAGACCAGTTAAAAAAGGAGCACATATCGTATGTCAAGTTTGGAAACACAAAACAGTAGTTTGTGATAAGAATATAAGTTATACATCATAACACCACAAAAGTATGTACAGGAAGAGAAAGGAACGGGTAAGGGAAGGTCGCTAAGTACTGTAGTAATTGAATTGTTTTATTTCTAGAAAAATAAAAGAAATATAGTATGTTAACACGATCACATCTGTGGCAGATGTGTAAATAGGTAGATACCAGAATGGGTGGTACAATTCTGGTATTATTATATATTTGAAATATTTTATATTTTAAAAGTTGAGAAAAAAAATAAATTCATATATGAATTCTGGCTCGTGGTCTCCTGGTTACCGGGTCACACACAGAGCACTCCTGTTGACTGTGGAAAGAGCAATAATGAACTTTTCGTATAAGATCTCAGAGTGTGCTATCTTGATGATTTCACCATCACCTGGATTTTTCAGGCCCAAGATTTTGACTTATCAGCCCATCGATTCATACTGAGAAATAAAACTTTTCCTGAGACCTAAGTATTCCTGCTTAAAGGACATGTTCTGACTCCCATGGTGCCGGAAGAGAATTCTAAGGGGCTGTCCTCTTACTGAGCACTGAATTAGACTACATCGCTCTGAGGCCCTCCCAGACAGCCTTCTTGCAGCTGGATTGGCCTTGGCGATGTTCTTGAAGTTCAACTTCTGTGTCTCCATTCTTTGGAGAGAGAACAATGGACAGAGTCTCTATCTGACTTGCAATATCATTGTTTCAGGCTCTCAAGGTCTCTGCTGTGCTCCATGCCTGCCCCTGGCATCATCGTGCTCCCCGTGTGTGCCCACCACCACCCTGGCAGGCTTCAGGGCTGACACTTAACACACAGACTTTGAAAAGTTCTGCTAGGTTGATCACTCCAGCAAAGACAAGCACCACATCACTTAAGCTTTCCATTCCCCAAAGTCCTTAACCCTGGTCACTGGCCACCTCTGGGTCTCTGCTCCTGAGCTTGTGGTAGGATTATACTTCTTGGCCCTGGGATGCCACGAGTGAACGGGCTCTGTGTCAGTCCTGAGAGAGAAGCAAAGGACAGCAGTGATGGCATGGTAGCCGAGGGCCGGAGGGAGATGATGCCAACGGTGAGCACCAGCTGGCCCATGGTGAACATTTAGTGTGCGTATGAAATAAATCTAATTGGCTTTAAATCACTACAATGTGGGTTGTCTGTTACCACAACTCCAGCAAGTCCACCTTGACTGATGGCACCTGGCATGGTGTTGGCACTGGTGGGTACATACATGAATGCGTAACTGACAAAGTAAGCTAGTCTAGGAGAAAAGTAAAATAATGTTTGTGAAAGTGCCATGCACCTAGTAAGTACTTGTTAAGTATTAACTGGATCCAAGGAATACGTCCATATTTTGGGTTTCTTTTTAAATACATATTTCAATTGTGTGAGGGACTACAATGAAAATGATATTACTAAATTAAAAGTAGTCATAAAGAAGAGAGATGTCATTTATAGCCAAAGATAAAAAGTGATTTGGGAATACATTTCTCAGAGAGAATATTTATTATCTTAAATTAAATAGGCATCCCATTTGAAAGGAGACAGTGTTTGAAATACTTTGTAAGTCTGTCCTCCCCTTTGGAATTGCTCATTTAGCTCCACACTGCCTCTCCAGAGTCTACTGGTTTTCCCGAGGTAGGGAGAGATGCATATTGAGCAGCCGTGGGATGCTGGGAGGGAGGTGGTGGGTGCTAAAGCACAGAAAATATTTATTTTGAACAGCTTTCTTGGTTTCTCTAATTGTTGCTACTATCTAAAATAGCAGCATGACAGGTGAACTAGGACTTCAAAAAGCTGATCTCCAAGCAAAGCAAATTAATACATAAGAAACCATTAAGGCTAATATGTGACAATATTTTACGAATTTATGAAGGGTGCAAAAGATAAATGTAATTCTCTACAAGGAACTTACAAAGTACCTGGATAAACTGTGCACAAGAAGCAAGCGATAGTGGGATGAGGAGGCCTATGCCTGTATCCCAGCTACTTGGGAGGCTGAGGAAGGAGGACCATTTGAGCCCAGGAGTTCAAGATCAACCTGGGCAACTTTGTAAGACTCGTACTAAAACAAAACAAAACGAAGCAAAATAGATCAAAACACAAAAAGAATCAATTTGCAAATGTGCAAGTGTTTATTTTTGACCCGTGTTGGGTGAAGCCTGCATTGGGTGTGACAGCGTGTGCAAATATGGGTTTCCTTTCTGGGTAGAAAATGGGTTGCCTGTACCTGGCTTAGTACTTGGTACACCCTAAAAATCTCTTCCCTAGGTCATTGTGATGGCTAGATCTATTCCTAAGAGCTTGGTTCAATTAACACCCTCTCAGGCAGACTAAACCTGAATCCCACATCACATGGAAGAAGTCCAGAAATGTTTGTGGAATGAATGAACTTGGTAAGAAAAGGAAACAGTGTGTTGTGCTAAGTGTTTTATGGATATGGAAACCGAAGACATCAAGTACTGACTGTGGTTACCTACTTGAGATTATTAGGCAGAGGCTAGTCTGAGTCCAGATGTGCTGCCATCCAAAGTCTGCCCGAGAGGACCAAGGTGTGGAGACACCTGTGCTTTGTGACCAAGCAAATGTGTATAGCCTTTTTCATGGCCTTGGGGAGCATCCTTAGACCTTTTGTATTTTCATTTCTTCATCTGAGGTTATCAAAAGCATATTTTAAAATATTATAGGATCTGGGAAGAGATATTTATATACCACAAAGAGCTTCTAAAAATATAGAAAAAAATGCCAATACACTTATGAAAAATGGAGTGGAAATACCACTCCATTTTTCACAGAAACGTCACAGAAAAATGGAAATGGTTCCTAAACATATGAAAATGTTCCATCTTACTTAAGAGAAATTCACATGAAAACGTCACTGAAATACAGTTTTCTCACCTATCAGATTGGAAAAAAAATTAAAAAGACTGACAAGATGTTTTGTTTGCGAGGCCTTGGAGAAACAGGCACTCCCATTCGACTAGAATAGCGGGAATACAAAATGTTACTGTACTGATGAAAATAAGAAGACAGGTGTCACTATAATTGTATACTGCTAAGAGAAATGAACAAGTAAAAAAGACTAAGATAGAAAAGTGATCTAGCATTTTAACATTTATCTGAGGAAAGATTACAGGGGCATATGTTCATATTTGTTGATATTTAAGGAACCATAGAATAAATAATTACCTACAGAGCTAAGAAGAAGAGGGTAAGTGATAGAAATTAGACTTTTTGGAATATGCTTTTGTTGTACAGATTTAACAAGGGCACAGTGTAATATCTTTATAATTAAAAAGTTAAATCAAAATCAAAGAAACAATTCCTAAAATTAAAAAAAGAATTTGAAATACAGTCATGTGACTGTATGTCACCAGTGTAAAAATAAAAACTGCAGAAAGTCAGACAATAGCAACCACACACACACATACACACACACACACGCACACAAACTTAATGATGGCCAGCACAGTGGCCCAGGTCTGCAGTCTTAGTACTTGGGAGACCAAAGCGGGAGGGTCACAATTTTGAGGCCAGCCTGGGCAGCTCAGCAAGACCCTGTTTCAAAATAAAATTTAAAAAAAGCCTAGGGGAGGTATGCAGCTCAGTGGTAGAGCATTTACTTAGCATGCAGGAGATCGTAGGTCAATTCTCAGTACCGCAAAACCAAACAAAAACAATGATACTGCTGTTCCTATCAGTACCTGAAATGGTTACACAGATCATCACGTAAAATAAAAACATGATATGCTAAAGAAACTAGGAACCAAGATTTCCCATATAAAGAGAAAAGAAGGATACAAAATTGTTGAAGCAAAACCATGTTTTGCTAAAGTTGAACTAAAAATATTAGTATGAGCCTTATGATGTTTTTTTAAAATACTGATTTTCTAGTTCTGTGCATAAAAACCCAGCAACAAGAAGCACCACTAGTGCTCAGAGGGTGACATCTAAATAACATTGTCTAGTAAAAGCAATCAGGGATTTGGGGAGAAGTGGATGGTCCAGGTCTGAGGGCAGGCGACAAGGTGGGGGAGCTATGGATGTCCTGTTCTGCAGAATGCAAGGAAGTTATTGAAGACTGTTTGAAGAGGCCCCTACTGGCCAAAAACAGAGCGGTGTGAGCATCAGAAAAGCTTAATATGAGGATGCATTAAAATATACTACATATGTTAAAATCCATGAATTCGTAGAAGTACTGAAAAGGAAAAAGCTACTTGGTCACCTTTGGAGGATGCCGGGAACCTGATTACTGTACTTATAAACACAGGAAAAGAAATGAGCAGTTAGCCAGCCTGTCAGATGTATTTTAGGCTAACCACTTTTTTTTTTTTTTCCCCAATACTGGGGATTGAATTCAGGCCTTTGCACTGAGCTGCAGCTCCAGACCTTTTTATGTTTTATTTTGAGACAGGGTCTCACCAACTTGCTAAGTTTCCCAGGCCTGGGCTTGAACTTGTGATCCTCCCGTCTCAGCCTTCCAGAGTGTTGGGATTACAGGTAGGCACCGCTATGCATGGCTTCAGGTTAACCAAATGTTAATAACAAAAATTTTTTTCTACGGGAATATTTCAACTAATAGATCACGAAGAATTGGATAGCACAATTTTGCAATTGGTGATTGTAATAAAGGACCTAGGTGCGGACCATCTATGGTTGCTAATATCTCAGAAGACAACAAACGCCACCATCGATGGAGTAGTCTTATAAAAAGATTGAATTTGAATCCAACCAAACTTCTAGATTAACATCAATTTATGTAGGCAGTCAAACAAACAGAATGTATTAAATAAAACTGTGAGAACGCAGTCAATCAAATCCAGAAGGTGAGAAAATCTATTGAACTAACGATTCAGTTTACTCAACAAATAAACTTCATGGAAAAAAAGCTTACAGATTAAGGGAGTCATAAAAGAAATACTAACCAAATGCAAATGTACCTTGTTTAGATCTGATGTGAACAAAACTTATGGACATACTAGTTAATATTCAAATTGCCCTGGTTGTCCCATAAATGTGAACATGGTCTGATGATTTTAAAGAATTCTCTTTAATTTTTTGAAGTGTAGCACTGATGTTGTTGTTATGTTTCAAAACTGAGTTCTTATATTTTAAAGTCTGTGATTTCCTTTAGAATAATCCTGTGTGTGTGTAGAAAGGGAAACTTGGTAGTTAGTAGATGGGGTTATAGATGAAATAATTGGCAATGAGTTAATGACTGTCATAGCTGGATATTCATTGTGTTATTTTTTGTAATGTTAAGTATATTTGAATTTTATTTTTTAATAAAAATATTGAGGCAGTGCCTGGCATATCATAGGCATGCAACAGACGGCACCTGTTTAATCAGTAGTCGTACTGTTGTGTGACTTGTCTGCATTTCTTAACATTTAGCTCCTGGGTTTCTGATTAGCTTCCTCCCCAATACTTGAATCTCTCAAGCTGCCTTCTGGCCATTAGCTAAGCATCCTTCAACATTTCAGAAATAAAATGACAGCTGCATTTTTGTGCCAGTGCGCTGAATGTACACACTCTAAAATAGTAACTGTGCTTTCTTTGGGTAATGAAATCCTTGACCTTTGTGTCTTTTTTTTTTTTAAGCATTGAGCAGGGCTTAAATTTACATAATGAGAAAAACAAACAAATACTACGTTTTGCTTCATTTTTAAATACTCAGGAGCTCAGGAGCTTTCCAGCCCACTCAAGATATTACAGTATTCCTTAACCAAAATGTCTTCCTAGAAGGCTTCTCGACAGAGAACCTATTAAATTGAACTTATGTGTGCATAAGATCTGTGCGGTGGGATGTTAATAGCACAGTGAAAAGTACTCAGCCTACTGTCACTTGTCTCTACTCACAAGGTTTAGGTTTGAAAACGAGGGCTTCAGAGGCCGCCCGTCCCTCCCAGGATAACCTCCGGTGGGACCTTCTGTCACTGAGTTGCTGGGTTGCCTACAGGATGGTTCCTGGCTGGATTAGCCAGGTTTGGCAGTGGGAAGTTCTGTTCATCAGAAATAGGTTTGCTCTTCCGTGATAGTGTTGACTTCCATACTTTATAAGAATTTAAACTGTATTATTGTTACTTTCTCAATAGATAATATATTTGCATTTCAAAATGTACAAAGTACAAAGATACAAGCAGCGAAACATCTCTTTCCCATTTCTGTTCCGCACGCACCCAGTTTCTTGCCTGGAAGCAACCAAACTTGGTAGGAGAATAAGGAAGGAGACAGGAAGAAAGCCTATAAAGGCCACACTGGAGTGTTTCCCTATGAGGTGATGTGGGGAGCAACTATTCAGTGGCTCGGAGAGACACTCTCAAACACACCTTGTCTTAGTGTGTGGAGCTTAGTCTGTGTGTTTAAAGGGGGGATACTTTATCTAGTTCAGTGTAGCTTATTCACTTTGTTCTATTCCTTGCCTTTTCGTCACTTAGCATTTCTTGGTAATTGTTCCAAATCAGTGCCCAGAGAGCTTCCTCATTCTTTTTTTACAACTGTTCAACTGTTCAGTTTTTCATTTACAGTTATATTATATTTAACCCATTCTTTTTTTTTTTTTTTGTGGTACTGGGGATTAAACCCAGGGACTTCACACCGAGCTACATCTTTTAATTGTTTTTTTTTATTTCATTTTGAGACAGGATCTCCCTAAGTTGCTAAATTGCCTTGGCTAGGCTTCAATTTGTGGTCCTCTGTCTCAGCATCACAGTGTTGGGATTACAGGCTTGCAGCAACGTGCCTGGCTACACCTGTTCTTTATTATGTCTGCTTCCATTTGTTTTTTCCATTTTGAGCACAGTATTTAATAAGTCACATAGGATACAGAAAGCATTTTAATTCCCACAAAGAGCTCTGGGCTCCCATAACTTGCTCAACGGATTTGAACACTCTGTGTCAGACAAGTACGCTCTACGAATCTCACAACAACAATTAAATGTACTTAACTTTGAGTAGGCAGCTGGGGGGACACACTCCTAGAGTGTGGGTTTAGGGTGGTTTGATTGGGGCCTGTGTGGAGTGGGTGGAGCGGGATGAGAACCTCTATCACTATTTGTCCTGTGTGAACGCAGACCTTCTTTCACAGCTGGGGCCAGTGTCTTCCAGTTCTACCAGGTGTTTCTAGGGCCGCCGAGTCAGAGAACTGACAGGAAAGCACAGCAACGGTAAGAGCGGTCCAGAAAAGTGTCTTCACACAGGACTGTTGGAAATGGGAGCAGAACTGCTAAATAAAAGAATGCAAAAGTAGAAGAGGACCTAGGGTATTTTTAAACTTCTTACAAACAGGCGCAAGCCCAAATTTAACACTGGCTGGCTTTTTAATGTGGCTTTCTTCTTCACCCATCTTCCCTTCAAAGGGATGCTCCCTGCCCCTCCTTTGCCAAAGTGCATGCATGGGTTCAGATAGCAACTACTCAGCACCTACAAACAGAGCAAGTTAACACTTGTGAGAGTTACACCCAAGTAACAGAGGAAGCCGAGTTAACATAAAACCACACCTCCTTCCCCTCCAGGTGTCAAAGATAACCCTACCCAGGCTGGCCCCTCCACTCCAGCACCAGGCAGGAAAGAGGGGAGTAGAGATCATCTGCTCCTGCCCAACTCCCTCGCTCTCCGCTCTCCTTCCTCTCCAGCTCCTGCCTGTGCACAGAGTCAGCCTAATGAAGAAATGCAAGGGGAATTCATGATGCCATTTTCTTTCTCTAAAATACCTACTCGGGCAATTTAAATTTCTTTTTTCTCTCAAAATAGCCCTCAGAAAGAGTTTGAAAGGGATGCATAAAATGTATTTTATGCCATGGTACAGAAGATACTGTAGACTTTTACTACTATAAATAATTAACAAGTGTTAATGTACTATTTCTTTGGGGGATATTCTTAACCTTAGGCCAAATGACTTTAAGCCTATCTGCATTTTGGGCATCAGAGATTGATGAACTGGAGGGAGGAGGGTACGCTCTGGAGTCTAAATCATGTGTGGCTACCAACTCATACATACAAAAACCCCCACAGCTGTCTACACCACTAAACACACTTAAAATATGAATAAATCACTCTTTCACTGTTAAATGACACTTGTCCACAGAAAAATGGACTTTTGGCTTGAGTGAAAATTGATCTCACGTGCAATGATTAAGGCTCTGGCAGAATAGCCCAGCAACCCACTACTCTCTGGGATAGTGTTAACTTCCTAGCCTGGAGGTTTAAGAAGGGACAAGGCCAGATCACTGGACTGAGTTTGGGGAAACTTGGTGTTTCCTACTTGGGTCTGAATTTATATTCAGCTGATGTTTTGGACCTCCCAAGTATGAGACAGAGACTATGCAAGATGAACTTAGGTTGTGCCCGACTGATTAGTTTATAAAACAGCCAACTGCCTGTCTTTAATCCCTGGGACTAGTGAGCCCAAAAGTGGACTGAGAAGGTAATAGAATTGCCCGTGAGGGCAAAGGAGTATGCAGTGGCTTAGAAGAACCCAGCAGGTTGAAAGCAAGCAAGTGAGCCTGTAGAAGCAGCCCTCCTACCCTTGTCTGGAAGCTACTTTGTTGCAGCCTAGAGTTCTTTAGCTGTCAAAACCCCAAACTTAAAAGTATTGGCTCAGCGAGTAGACTCTGGGTTTTGGGGTCAGGAAGTTAGCTTGGGGAGGGGCGGAGTTTTTCTGTGGCTGTCTGAGCGACTGCAGAACTGTTTGATCTCTGCAGGCTTTGAACATGATATCTTGCTACATTGTCCGTGGCCTTTGGTAGGCTCTAGGCCACAGAGGGCGGATGCTGTACCTGTCTTTGAAGAATGTGAGACTCGGTCAGCTATTTGACATTCAGAGGGACAGCACCAAAGGCCAGATAAGTATCGGATGCAAAGCAGGAAGGGGAAAGGAGGCCAGGCTGCCATCGTGCTCCTTTCCCTCTAGGCCCCGGAAGATACTGAATGCTTGTTATAGTGACCAGGCTTTAGGCCACCCAAGATCCTTGAAGTCCTCGCAAAGAGCAAGACAGAAATCTGTAGATAAACCCAGAGCAATGGCACTCAACATCACAGAAGGCTAACAGAAGTCTTTGACCCTCTAACCAGCCATTCTGACTAGGAAAAATGTCCAGAAGAAACATGTTTTCAGACAATCATCTAAGGAAAGCAACAGATTATGTCTCTTAGAAGGTGAATTAAAATCCAGTGGTGAGTTGACAACCACTCTTCCCTTCTCATTACAAATATTCTTATTCTCCCTACTGTAAAGACGGGAAGTTTTTAGTAATTTTCTTGTTTAAGGAAGATGCTATGGAGGTATCTTAGAGATAGAGCGTTAGCATGCAAGAAATGTCCGAGCAGGCCATGGTGGAATGTAGTTCTATAAAAGAGGAAAGAGACAGAGAAACAGGAAAACACACTCTGCACTCTGAGAAAGAAGAGCTGGAGAAGGCCTGTTAGCAGCACTGAGAACGGCTTCACAGAGGAGAGTAACACATCAGGGTTCCTGGGGGAGAGTTCGTGAGGACTGAGTGAAGCAGCAGAACCCTCTTTCAACGTTTAGCTACTTAGAGATTTCTAGGGTCATAGAAGGAAAAATTAATCTTCCAGAAACCCAGGGGGAGCTGACAACATAGTTCTACCTAGGACAGGAAGATAAATGTCAGACTCGAAGACAGAATTGCAACTCTCAGGATTAGGGTTCCTCCCAGTGCCATTCAGTAGAAATAAAATGTGACCCACACACATATACATTTAAGTGACTTTTTAGAAGCCACATTGAGACAGGTAAGAAGAAACAGGTACAATTACTTTTGTGGCTATATCTTATGCAGCCCATTATATCCAAAATATTAACATTTCAATATATAATCAATATAAGTACTATTAGTACAATAATTTACATTCATTTTAATGTTGAATTAATTAAAATTAGATAAAATTAAAAGTTTAGTCCCTCAGCTGTGCTAGCTACATTTCAAATGCTGGATAGCTCATATGGTTTAAGGCTACTATGTTGGAGAGGAGACTGAGGGTCTAGAATAAGGGTCCGGAAAGTATGCAACCTTTTTAGCACCTTAAATTTGGATCCCGGCAACTGCATTACAAGGATACATATGTTTTCAATGAATTTGAGTGTCCTTTTTTCAATATTTAGTTGTGTGCACTTGAACAACCTCATGTGTGGGACTGCAGTATCAAAGGTAGAGACATTACATCTTTCAGGAGATGATAAAATGGATGTGGGAATGGATCAACACTCATTGTAGTTGTTTTTATCAGTTAGGATAGACTATGTTCTGCCTCAGTAACAAAAAACCTCCAAGTATTGGTGGCCTCAGCCAATAAAAGTTTATTTTTCACTCATGCTATATGCCATGAGTTGCTGAAGGGGAGGATTTAGGGAGACAAGGAGACTCTGCTCCTGATCCGGGCTCCATGGCTCAATCACTCAGATGCTTGCTAGCTAGAACATTGTTGATTGCAAAGACAGAGAATAAGGATGCTCTGGATGGTCTTGCAACCAAATGATAGACCCAGAATTGTCACTAATCACTTCCCATCATTGACTAGAACTAGTCTCATGGCTGGGCTAGACTTGAAATTGATTAGGACATGCAGTCCTACTGTGTACCCAAAAGATAGGCAGAGAGCTAGGGAGCTTGGGGAATGCAACTATTGATTTTGTGTGCTTTTGGGGGGGGTGCTGGGGATCAAATTTAGGGCCTTGTGCTTGCAAGACAAGAGCTCTACCACTGAGCTAAATCCCCAACCCCCTGATTTTGTGTTTTTGACCTTGGTTAACTATTACAAATTTAATTCAAATTATATCAGAATTGAGGACTATGTTGAGCAACTTTGAAGAAGTGGGCCATGTCTGTTTTGCTAAGGAAATAGTGCCTGTGAATTTGTGTTTCTGTGGTGGAGTGAAGAAGATGTAGGAAGACAAATTTTCCAGGTAGATGAGGTTCAAGTGGAAGAAAGACAGAGGGAAAAGTGTTTTATTTCTTGCCCTGGCAAGAAGTCAGGCATACTGCTTCTCAATTGGTCTGAAAAGGAGAGTAAGACATTTCTACTTCGGTGCGGGACATTGTAAAGAAAGAAAACAAAAAGGAATTTAGGGGAACGCATTCACATAAAACACTGGACAATATACAAATAATCAAGACAAATATATTTTCAAAGACAGGGAGTGTGAAAACATTAATAAGTGGGAAGGAGATTATTTAAAATGGAAACTATTGCCACGCTTATTTTTGAATCAAGAATCATCATTTTTGCAGCAGGAAGTCTCAACCTCATTTTTAGACTTGAAAATTAAGTAAAAGAGGTTAGATTCACTGCCTGAGATTAATAAATTGTAAGTCAATAGCCAGGTTGGCACCAAGCCCTGGAGTCCTGTTCTCTGATTAGTGTTTATCCTACCCTGGTCAAACAACTTCTATATTGGTTGGATCAGGAAGGTCCTCATTATTTCCTGGCTTTTTCTTCATTTTTAGCTCTGACTTCATGTCTAGATAGATGAAGAGAAAACTTCATGATCTTCTTTGTAGACAAAAATAGAGCTGGGGACCTGTTAAAGCCTGAATCATGTCCCCTCTAACCACATGTGTTGAAGCCAGGATATTTCACAAATGTGTTCAATTGTGACTTGAATGCAACAAATCCCGTATTTTTGGTTAGCACCATATTACAGTAGATGCTGAAGGGAACATGAAGCATAATAAGACCCTCCCTTCAAAAAGTAGATAGATGGAGATATAGAAATCTTCACAGCAAAAATTCCTGTGGACTACAGACAATTCTTTGGTCCAGGTGAAAGTGAATTCTGATGTGGTGGCAGCTGAGATGCTTCCCAAAGTAGCTGGAAGTGGCTGGGTAGGGCTTCTTCCTTCAGCTCAAGTACCTATATTGGTCAGCTTTTCATTGTCATGACCAAGTTACCTGGGAAAAATAATTTAAAGGGGAATATGGTTTTTTTGGCTCATGGTTTCAGAGGTTTCTGTCCACGGTTAGCTGGCTCCAGAGCAGAAACATCATGACAGAAGGATGTGGCAGAGGAAAACTCTTCACCTTGTGGCAGCTAGAAGGTAGAGGGAAAGAGAAAGAGTCCAAGAAGAGATACACCTTTCAAAGGCACACTTCCAGTGACTTACTTCCTCAAAAAAGGTCCTACTTCCTGACGGCCCACTGATGATGCTAGCACCCTCATCCAACTGCCTTCCAAAAGCTCCTCTGAACACATGAGACTTTGGAGGGATATTTTAAACCTAAGTGATAACAGTACCATTTCTATTTGATTTATGTGTATGTCATCTACACACATATGCCATTTCTCAGGGAAGTGAATACAAACATATTTACTACAGAAAAGAAACAACACTCAGCGAGCACCAGCTATATGCGAGTCATTACACGTTTTATTTCTTAGAAACCTACAGCGCTCTAATTTGGTGTATTTATGTCCATTTGGCAGGTAAAGAAACAGGCTTCAGGGAGCTTGCCTAAAAGGAAAAGCTTATCCATGACTGAGTCAAGATTTGTGCCCGGATCTGTTTGACACCAAACAACAGCATATTGCTCCGGTAAAGGATGTTGCTGTCAAAATACCTTAGATAAATCTCTCACTCTCTCTTTTCTCTTCTTTTCTCCTTTCATTTTTTTCCTCTTCTTCCTCTTCCCGTCCCTCTTCTCCCTCTCCTCTATTTTGTGATACTGGGGACTGAGCCCAGGGCATTCACTGAGCTACATCCCTAGCCCATTTTTAAAAATTTTGAGACAGGGTCTTACTAAGTCAAAAAGTTGCCCCACGCTGGGGTCAAACTTGTGATCGTCCTGCTTCTGTCTCCCAGAGTGCTGGGATTACAGGAATGCACCACCACGCACTTCAGATAAATCTTTCTCAAACATCAGTTAACTAGAGGATTTGACATTTCATTAGGTTCCTTCATTCCTTCATTGTAAACTCGGATTTTCTTGTTCCTCTACATCAGGGATTGCTAGTTGTGCGCTTTTTCTAGTACATATCCTAAGTGCTTTTATCAGTGCCTGGCACATTAGGTGCTAAGTATTTATTGAATAATTTATTGAATAATGATTTCTTTTAACTCTAAAAAGGTATAAAAGTTACATATTGGAACCATTAATAGATCCTAGTTCAACAGATTCCTTTACTTGGTTGAAACACAGAGGAGTAGTATGCTTGAAGATGGAGATTTGGTGAGGAGGTTCTTTCAGGCTGATGAGATATTTTGAACTTGTTGAATTTGAGGAGTTGGGGGAGATATGAGGATATATCCAGCAAGCACCTAGAAAAGTCAGCCTAGATATAAAGCTCTATCTGTGGGACTCATCTCAGAGGAGACAGCTGAGAGTATGGGCCAACAGAACCGGGGGTGAGACTGGAAGAGATAATAGTCTATCAGATGTCCTGTTTTTAGGAGGCAGGTATATGCCAAATTGCACGATTACACCTTAATTCCTCCCCAGTGCCTGCTCTCAATTGGTCAGATGTGGTATCTCCCATCGTTTCTTCTGCACCTTTGTCGACATTTTTCTTTTTATTTGGGTTCATTGTCTCTATTGTATCTCCACCTTTCAAGCCCAAGTTCTAGGAAGCTGCACCTGACCTTGGCTTCTATTGGCTTATTAACCTCTGAATTTTTGCTGCTTTAATATAGAGCCGGTGATCTCTGTGTTTTTGATTGTATATCTCTATCAGTAAAATATTTCCATGTAGACAGATTTTTTTCAACATATGTATTGGTAGCTACTCCAAAACATTATATAGAAATGAGAAAATATTAAAAGGTAAAATACAAAGGAAATCCCCAATGTTAAAAATATGCTAATTATGAAGATGGAATGTTACTATTAATTTATATGCCAAAGAAAAACATTCGCTTAGGAGCATGGTCCATTTTTAATTCTAGTACACTTCAAAAGGTTTATCATTTTTACTAATTTCAAAAATTTGTTGATACCCTTCCAGATATGAAAATATTATCTTGTGTTTAGCTCATATTGCAGTCAATGAAAAGCTTATACTAGGTGAGCTACAAATGTCAGCTCTGCTATTTTCTTGTTCATTTGTATTTAAATTATCAATTACTTTTACTCCATGGATGATTTATGAAACATTTTCATGACATCTGTCCCTTTTGTGGGAGCTACAATATCAGATGCTTTACTAATTAATAAATCCATTCAGGTGGGGACAGATTAGTCGGTTTGTCTCAATTACTGGAAAGCAGAACAGCCACTATCAGCTCTTTCTCCTTCTGAAAACAACCTTCTCTCAAGACTCATGTCGGTGTGATACACGGTCTAGGTGGAGGTCCCGGTGTCTTCCGTCTCTGTGGGGTACAGGTAACCCCTGCTGGAGACCTTGGTCCTATCTATGTCCCAAAGCACTTGATTATTAATTAGCTTGGATCGTTCTGCTTCTCTTTATCTTCTCAAATTTGTTAAGAACTCCCCGAAAAGTCCAGTGACCATGGTGTTTGCCTCTGGTGACGGTAGCATTCATTAGCTTTTTGCTCCTTTATGAGTGTCATTTCTTCCAAGAAGTTTGAGTCCAGAGGAAAGTAGGGTTCAGTGTTTGGGAGCCTGGCATTTCTACACATGGCCCAGTGAACAAACCACATGAGGAGAGTTAAGTCCTTGCACCAACATCAATTGTTTCTCTCTGAAATTTCCAACTTACATCTCTTTTCAAGGAAGGTTCCTCTCCCTTAAAAGTGCTATAAAGTCTCACATCGTAGCTTGTGATGAGAATGTTCTATCCTTGTGCTGTCCATATCGCCTCCTCTTCCCTTCTCCCCTCCCCAGCTTCTGCAGTACAGAAAAGCTCACCTGATGAGTTGACAGAAAACAAAACAAAACTCCAAACACGGGAAGTTACATTTGGTTTAATATCCCTTTCCTGACAGAAATTCAGAAATTGCACTCTTTGTTCATCTTCCTATCAAGGAACATTTCTGGGCTCGAGTCTCAGCATTAGCTCCTATCTTGGAGCTTTCAGGGCTGGTCTGCCAAAGGACAGAAGCACCCAGAGTCCTTGCCTGTGCACAGGGAAGTTGTAGATGACGACTGACGGCAGTTGGAGGGAACTTCCTGGTGGCGACATGGGTCTTGTCTTAGTTCTTTCTGCTCATCATGACGTGTGAATGTGAATAGGATACTTCACTGGTCTGCACATGTAGATGAAAATCCCACCTGCTTCATAAGCTTGTTTAGAGGATTGTTGTGAAAAATATAACACAAAGGCACAATATCATAACAAATTGCCTGTCTCCTCAAAGTGCTCTCCATTCTTTTGCTCTACCACCCTGGCAATAGGCAGCATTTAAAATTCTCTCCAGGGAGAGATATGGTGCACCCCAACTCCAACAGGTGAAACTCCTGAACTTGGGACCCTTCTGACCTCACTCTATGTTTCTCTTCATCTGCCTGTTTATATGTATCCTGTAGATCATCCTGTACAATAAGCTGGTAAGCCTAAGTTAAGTGTTTCCCTGAGTTCTGTGAGTCAGGGGTTTACCTCTTTTTGCAGCTCAACTAACTTGCCAGAGTTAGGCCATGGGAACCCCGACAGCCACCCCACCTCCTGCCTTTGGGTTCAACTGTTTGTAGCTGGTTGATTTGATCATAGTCCTGGAGCCTCTGGCTCACAGGTGGTACCAGAAGAGGCCACTCATCAAACAGGATCTGATGCTATCTCCAGGTAATTCGTTTCTACTGCAGAATTCCTTGTTTGCTGGTGGGCAGAAATCCTCATGCATTTTGGGTGTTGTGAGAGTACAGGAGAAACTGAGTTTGTTTTTCTTTGATATCCTCAGAGTCAGTCTCTGGGAAAAGATTTTGACAAGAGAATCTCTTACAAAACCACAAAACGATGCAGAAAGGCAGTACCTGCAGCAGACAAGCCAGAGTGCACTGTCGATTTCAGAAAATCTACAGTGCACTCTGAACTTAATTACTTCAAGTTCACAGACTTGACGTAATTAAATTCTGGAATCTTCTATGGGCTCTCTAAGTTGTCTAGTGACATCTACAGGTCTCGGAATAGGAATCATTGGTTTCCCATTTTGCATGGAGCCTCTGCACTGAACTCTTGACTGAATCAATGAGCAAAACTGATTTCTACTTAATATTCTATGAAATGGTCTTGTTTTGTTTATACAGCAGCGTTTCTCACACGTGAGTGCACAGTAGAAACAGCTAACCAGCTTTGCTAAACATAAATGCCCAGATTTACAGAGTCACCTGTAATTGGCTTTCAGGGTGGGTGTTATTTTTTATAAAATCTCCAGGTGATTCTAACGTGAGGCAAGGTTGGAAACCATTTATATAGAAGGAAAAAAGCATTAAGAACAACAACAACAACAGCAACAAAACAAAAAACAAAACAAAATGCCAATTCAGTCAAAATTTAAAGCAAGGAGAAGAAAAACGAGACATATTAAAGTGGGGATTTAAAACTCACAAACAACCATTAAGTACAGTACCTTTGTAAATCATGACACACTTCGTATAGGCCTGGGACTAGCCAGGAGCTGAAGCTGTTGGCTTCCTCAACGATAAACAGTCTCCTTTCTTTCCTGCACTTCCCAAACTGCCCAGCACAGTGCTGGGCTCAGGCAGACAACCACTTTGATTACATCAGTGCGTTGCACCTTCTCGTCCTTCCTAATGTCCTTTCTGTTCCCTTTTTGAACTCAGTCAACTGCTTCTCCCTCATGGAAAGCTTCTTTGGCAGGGTGAATTCATGCAAACCAAACAGCTCTGGGCAGCACTGGACATCTTCAGATGTATTGAATTTAGAACTTAGAGCTATAGTCTTTGTATTTGGTCAAGGATCTTAGCATAAAGGCAATGCCTGCATGTGCATATATAGATAATTTCTTTGCTTTTTCTTATTTTTTTTTAAATTGTGGGGAGAGGGCCACAGAATTCAAATGAATGCTTATCACTCCATGGTTTGCCTAAATATGTATGCACACACATGAACATTTCAGTTGTTCATGAATTCTCATCAAGAACAGAACAATTTAAAAATTTTAATGCCATTGACACTCCAGCTGAAGAGCAATTTTATGGCATAATTATAATGTATTGCATAATTTGGGCAAGCTTTTGTTCTCACTGTGATTATCCCTGAGAGTTTCTTTTTCACCTCCCCCTTCCCACACTGACTGAAGTAAGAATATCCATTCCTTAAGGCTGTTTTTTCTTCAGAGAATAAAAATGGTGCTTTAAGATGAGGTGCAGAAGAAGTGATGGGTGGGAGAGAAATTTTAGTATGTGACTCACCTCTTTATTGTGGTAAAGGTAATTTTTAACTGTTACTGTAAGAACTTTCTACCTAGGATTCCACGGGGCTTGGGGGGAAGTCAGTGGAGGAGAACTATAGGCATCAGAGGCCACTGAAAGAGGACAAGTTTGCTAATGTGTCTTGGTTAAGTCACCGAGTCCTGAGTCCCAGTTTGCTGTCTTTAAAACAAAACTGGAACATATAACCCTCAAACTCTTAAATCATGGGATTCTACCATCTCAGAAC
Organism: Hystrix cristata; assembly: GCA_004026905.1. NCBI lineage: Eukaryota > Metazoa > Chordata > Mammalia > Rodentia > Hystricidae > Hystrix > Hystrix cristata. The sequence continues at coordinate 20,524 of PVJO010010588.1, forward strand.
ATAGTGCAGTAGGAAGACGAGAGAATGACTAGAAGCCACATATATGATCAACATTTTATGGACCTCAGACAAATGAAAAATTCTGGTTCCTTTTGAATTTAGTGTTTTAATAATTGGGATACAGGATTTTAGAATGGTAATAATACCAAATCCCTTGAAAATGCTGCTGGTTTTTCTCTAACTGAAAGTGCTCAATTTTACGATCTGGCTATAATCTGTAGCTTTTAAACATGACAGAAGAAGAATAAAGGAATCAAAATAGGCTATCCATTGAGGGGGACCCCATACGGGAACTTGTTTGGCATGAATAGTATGCAAAGAACACCCAGATCTTCTCTTTTTTTCATTAAGTACTGGATTCTGAAGGCACGATTTCTTTTTCCATCCATATGCAGTGTAGCTGAGGCCATCAGAGAGTTGGTAAAACACAGAGCAGTGTTTTAGAGGCACTTGGCATGCCAGGGGCTGCCACTGTCCCTTAGAAATCATCACGGTCATACATACATATGGATAAAATCTCACTCAGTACAGAAAAATTCAAAATGGCACACAGCAATTTGTATTTGACTCCTCCCTTTTCTTAGTTCCCTTCTTCTAATGCTCCATAATTGTAGCTGTTCTGCTGGTTGCCTCTAAGACTAAATAGTGTGCTGATGGTTTTGTTTCTTAATTTCTTCACTTTCATGCTGTCTTCCTGACATGAAAGGTGAGGATTTAGATCATTCTCACCATCTCCCCAGACCTCATGCCTTTTCCAATTTTTGATAATAACGTTACTGATTTTCATTCTTCTCTTCATTACTTTTGTAAATTCAAATGCGATAATTTGATTTCTCTCTTACTCTATGAAACCATAGACTTCTCCTTTTTTGTTTCTTGTTTTTTGTTTTTGTTTCTTGAGACAGTGTCTCACTACGTAATCCAGGCTGGCCTTGAGCTCGCTATGTAACTCAGGCTGGCCTCGAACTCAGCAATCCTCCTGCTTCAGCTTCCTGAGGGCTCAGATTACAGGCAAGCACCACCATGCCCAGCTCATATACTTCTTAAATGGCCTTACACTGTCAAATTTTCTGGCCAGTTCTTGCCAGGGTCCTACTCGTTCCCCTCCCTCTGCTGTTGATCTGTGTTCATCACTTCCTCCCATCCACTGTTTTAATATATTCTAATCCACGAAGTTGTTGACTAACATTTGAAAGATGGCCACCATTTCAATCATTTGTACATCATACAACACTAATATAATATTTATAATATATAATATTTATATTATTATAAATTATACTTATAATATATAATATTTATATTATAAATTATACTTACATAATATTTATAATATTATAAATTATATTTATATTATAAATTGTACTAATAATGTATTGTATTTATATTATAAATTATATTTATAATCTATAATATTTATGATACTATAGATTATATTTGTAAATATAAACTACTCACAATTAATATAATATATAATAAAATTATTAAATATAATTATTATAAGTAATGATTAATTATATTTACTTATATTAAATACAATTAATAAACATAATAAATAATGAAAATTATTTATAAATTATATTTGTTAATATACTATATAAATAAATGTAATATTTATACTACATTGTATCATACACCACTAATATAATATTTATAATATTTATAATGTAATCCAGTGTTTACTCATGTCCTTATAGCAGAATCTATGCTGATCCTGCCTTTTGCCCTGAGCTGGTCTTTCTTTATCCGCCTACCAAACTTCACAGATGAGGTTTTGTACCAAAGACTGCTCGGTACATCCCGCCGGTTGAAATAACTAAAGAGCTACATTCTCATCCCCCAAATTACTGTTGACAGTTTGAAGTGTCACCCTGAGTCACAGTGTTAGAAGAAAACGAGCTTCTTTCCAGCTCAGGGGGGCACTCTGCTCACCTGAGGGGTGTTAATTAGCTGGTGGCTCGTGTCCCCATCACCCCCTGAGAGGTGACTCCTTTCTTGGCAGTAAACCAAGTGGGTTAGCATCAGGCCTTGCAAGGAGCTGATAAAGACCTGGTCTTTTCCATGCAGTCTGTAAAAGTGGATTTTGTTTTTGTGTTGTGCGGCCAGGATGATTATTCTTGGTTTCTGGTTTGTTTGTCTGTTTTCTTTTTCCATCGCAGTAGAAGGGGCGTCAGTGGATGGATGGGGATATCCTTGGGGAGAGGGAACGATTGGTTGTATAACCTTCCTGGGTTCTCGCCTTGACCAGTCAGACAGTAAGGAGGCAAATGAAGAAAGGAGAAGTTCGGGAATCTTCTGGGGCGTGGGGTGGGCGTGGCACTCTCTGGCTGGTCCACTGGCTTTCTGACCTTTCGTTAGCTCTTATTTGCTTTTTGCTAAGGTTTGTCATGATGAATTGAAAACACCGAGCTTCACACACCCCTTTAAAATCCTCAGTTATTCAATTTAATTCTGTATAGTCCTGTTTTTGAACAGTGGCAATCTGTTTGGTTTTCAGGCCAGGCATGAGGAAGATCCACACTGCTCTGAGGTGAACACACGCCAGCTCCCTATGACCCTTTCCCCCAACACTGTCTCAGTTCAGAGGGGCATAGGAGTGGGCTAGCTGCTGGGAGGAGGAACTTACATTTGTTTTTTGTTTGGTTGGGTTTTGTTTTGTTTAAGACAGGGTCTCATTGTGTAGTTCAGGCTGGTTTTGAACTCACTATATAGTCCAGGCTGGCTTCAAACTCATGGAGATCCTCCTGCCTCAGCCTCCTGAGCGCTGGGATTCTAGGTGTGTACCATCACCCCAGATGAAATTTACATTTTGTGGTGATAACGTACCCTTCCTCACCATCACTGAGAGCAACTCCAGTGCACTGGATGCCACTTTGTTGGGCAAATAAACGCTGGCCCTGTGTAGGATTTTAAAGTTCCCTGGGGCAGGGTAGAGGGCAGAGGATAAAAGCGGGGGTCTGTCTAGGGCTTAGCCAGTGAGACCACAGCTATAAGCTACATAAAAGGGATCGGGTTACCTCTAGCAGAGGGGGCTTCTGGACATAGTGCATTAGAGTCCATAACAGCCTGTTTCACAGCCCTTTTTGCTAAGTGTCAGAGAGAGCGTATGTGGGAGGTGATTTGCTACAGGGTTAGGGGAGGGAAGTGGGGCAAAATCCCCCTCATAATAAAGAGCTTCCTCCGCCCCGTGGCTGAGGGAGAGAAGAACTTCCAGCGCATCTTCACATGGAATCACAGAGATGGAAATGGGTGTTTTCTGACTTCTAATCTGCTGGCCATCTGCTTTAATAATTCGTCTGAAATTGAAACACGACAAAGCAAGAGCTAGTCTGCACGAGAGCTATTAGTTTTTCTGTCTCAGACCGTGTGGCCCTCATGAAAATGGGAGGCCATTTCCCTCACCGCTGGCTATTTGGTGCGCTGTCCACACTGCTGGGAAAGGGGTCACCGGGGGGCTTTAAGAGATCAATCCTTTGGCTGTACCCTCCTGCTCCCAGCGAGTGTCCAGGATGCCTTAAAAATAATCTCTTCTTTCCATGTGGAGTGGATTTGCAGGTCTGGAGTTTATAAAGCCAATTTTCATTTTTAATCTGGTTTGAGCCCATCTCATTAATCAGTCAAGCCTCCTTTCACACTTGCCTGGGGACAGCCAGGGAGCCCAGTTACGAGCTGTTAATTAGCTATTAGGGGACTGGGACACTTCTCCGGGGTCATTATTCACACTGTTTGAGGCTAATATTCATTTAATTAGAACTATTCCTTTCCTGTCATAAATCCCTAGTTAAAATAAATTTAGCTCAGAATATCTGCTCAATTTAAAAGAAACTAGTGGATAATTCCAATTCTGCCAACTTATGGGACAAAGGTTTGAACCAGTGTGGCAGCCCCGCCGAGCCACGCCCAGGGCGACCGGGGCCTGGTCAGATGCGGGCCTGTAGGAGATGTGCACGGATGCTGACTGTCCGTGAGACCACAGAAGTGGCTCTGCTTGGTCATGTCATGCTCCCTCATACGCTTTCTGGAGTCTTTTGGAAACTTCGAAATCTAGCTAATCCAGGGAAATGGAAAGGAAGAGGGTAGAGAAACATCATTCTTACACACATTCATATATTGTGTGTGTGCATCTTATTATAAGGTTACACAATTTTAATTAAAACCAGGATCACCAGAAGTACTTGGAGAATAGCATGTCCTGGGTAACAAAGTTTGCGTTCAGACAAACATTCCTCAGAAAGCATTTTGTTTTTGTTACTGAATCTTTTGTTTCTGTATTTTCTTCCAGTTTCAGTTACCAATTGCTGTGTAACAAACCACTACAAAATTTAGTGGCTTCAAACAACGACCATTTTATTTGTGAGTCTTGAATTTGGGCAGGGCTCTTCTGGGTGGGTCTTTAGCTCTATATGGCTTCTGCTGGAGTTGACTTGGATGCACTTGAGAAGGTTTTATGACATGTCTGGCACTTCAGAGCTATTCCGTAGGATGAGTTTTTCTCTGTCTCTCTGTCTCCCCCTCCCTCTCTCCCTCTCTCACTGATCACGGCTAGTTGAGCTTCTTCGGAGCATGACTGTCTCATGGTAGACAGCTATCTTACACGATGGCTGGCTATCTTATATGGTGGCAGGGTGCCAAAAGGGAGTGTTCCAAACCGCATATGGAATCTGACCACCTTTTTACGGTTCAACCTCCAAAATTACCCAATGTCACTCTATTTTATTGGCCAAAAGAGATCACACAGCCAGCCCAGTCTCAAGAGAAAGGGAAATTGACACCAGTCCCTCAACAGTTTTCCCGATGGCAAAGAATATGGGACCATCTTTAATGCTCTGCCCAGAACTCCCTACTTCTGAAGGCTGAGCTTTGAATACTGATTGAGGGGTTGTGTGGTACCTCTGGGCCATCACTCAAGATGAAAATGATGATTGTCATAGTTGTACAGATGCAGGAAGTGTGATGAATCCTAGTATCACTTAAAAATTGTTTCAGTTGTGCAAAACCAACCACAATCAAATCTGCTAATTTCATATGGGATTTATTTGCTTATAATGCAGGAAGTCCAGAGGTGAGGCGTTCCCTTCAGGGAGGCCTGGTCCGCAGGTGGGGGTTGCCTTCAGGGACTGGACCCAATGCCGTGCTGATGTCGTTAAATGATAGCTCATTATTCTTATTTCTCTTCTGCGGCTGGATGGCTTCATCGACAGTATTGGCTTCATCCTCAGCCTTCCTCCTCTTCTTGCGCCTCACCGGCTGCCCAGAGACACTGTGGCTGCTTGCTTCTTTGTTCACATTCAGCAGTTGAGAGGCTCACTATTTCTGATATTTTCTCAAAAGCAAGAAAGAAGTTTTCGCAGGGCTCTATCAAATCTCTTCTCTAGTCTTATTGGCTAGAACTGGCTCACCTGCACACATCTAAACCAATCATTGCCAAGAGGGATGGGATAATTTGTACACTAGCCTGTCCCACCCTGCACCCAGGATCAGCTACTGTGAGAGACATGGGCTTGGGAAACAATAACGACAACAAGAAAATTAAGGTTATGTCAGTAAAAGGAAAGGCAATAAGTGATATTGTAGTGGGTAACAAAATGTCACTGTAGTGTTTTGAAAACAAGTCCATAGTATCTTTACTTTCCTAAAGGAGAAAATAAAAATTCCTTTTAATTGAGGAATCAGTTAGAGAGAAATTATTACAGAATCGGCAACATTATGGAGACAAACCTGGTTAGAATCCTGTTTCTGTACTGCGATAATAATCTCCTTAAAGGTGATTTTCCCTGCTCGAATGCAGGATGACAGTACGTGTTTCTTAGGGTTAGAATTCAACAGCAATTATGTGTGTAGGATGCTGAGATAAAAAAAAAAAAAAGCCCTAAAGAATACTCAAACACAGGGGTCTCCCTGAGCGGACAGCAGGGCACTTCTGCAGGAGGAGGGCAAAAGGGCCGTGGAGCACAGCAGCCTATCAAGACAGAACACCAACATATCTGAGAGCCGAGTATGTAAACTCTTGAAACTAGAACCATCTGGAGTGGGAGGAGGGGTGCTACAGAGCTGGGGCAGATTCCTCTGGGTGTTTCTTCCCCAACAACATGTTTTTTAGAAGTGAAATCGGGTTACGAAGAGCATGAAGGCAGCTTGGAAGGGGAAGTCCTGAAAGGATGGGCGACAACATGTGGGTGTGTGTGCTGTGTGCTTACTGGGGATGGGGGTGTGGGAACAGCAGGCCCACCTACTTGGCCTTGCCTGATGCCATATTAAATCATTAGCTGATGGCCTTACCTCCTCCACGCCTCCTGCTCTCTGAGTCACCACCCAGCCAGGGAACCAGTGGGAATGTCCTAAAACCAGTCCCAACCCAAGGGAGGGCAACTAGCGATCTCTCAACTCCCACTATTTCCCACCTCCTACAAAAGAGCCCTCGCCTTTCCTTCCTTTTATTCCTGTCCTCTTCCCAGGGCAGGTTTGGCCTTTATGCTCTGTAAGTACGTTTGGAAATGAACAGATCCTCAGGGAAGAGAAGTTTCCACCATGTGTCATTCAATCAGGATTTTTTTCATGTTTGTCACCTTAGCCAATGTGCCCATGTTTTTGATGCCATACAAGAATCAAATTTCACTGGCAATTTGTACTTCAAAGGTAAAAAACAGGCCCCAGATGTTTCAAACTGCAAGTAAGAGGTACAAAACACTTTCAAAAAATTTCTCTACTTTGACTCTAGCCCAGAAGATCTAGAAAGATCACTTTAAAAATGTTCACTTGAAAGAGTAAGCTTTAAATGTTGCATATAGAGTTGGCTAAGCGTCCTGTTTTAGATGTGCGAGACAATTTTTGGTGTGTGTTGGGGAGTCATTAACACGAAGTGAATGCCAGAGGTTGGCTGAATTACAAAGACAGAGAAGGAAATAATCGATGTAGTATCTGCAAGCAGCAGGCCATCGACTTGCATTGTGTTCTTCCCAACTTATACAAAAGCTGTAAGGTAGGTATTATTACCCCGTTTCATAGATGAAACAGAGAGCAAGCCAGTCAATATCAGAGAGGTAATCAACCAAGTCAATCCCAGGTCTTTATGTGTTACACTAGTTTCCCAGCAATACAATAACCTTCCTTTAACTATGTTTAGCTCCTTGGATGAGGTAAGTGAATCACAAATTAGGAAATGTGGGTTCCCAGCCTAACACCATCCCTCATTAATCACAGTGCAGTGGATGAATGCCACTTCCTCTTTTTGGGTGAAATGGCTGGCTAAATGGTCTCGGAAAGCAGAATTGACTTTAGACAGTCAAGACAGCTTTAGCTATTGTGCATGCGTCTATATGCATCTAGATATCTATTTAGTGTTTTGCTGCTCATCAGTTCTCCCTGCAGGGCTGTGGCTTGGGCAGAGCCTCATGCAAATCTTGTGAGTAGAAGGAGAGACCATCAGCTCTCTCTTGGGTGGGAGAGCCACCATCTGCCCAGTGTCCTTGGAACAAGCCCTCGGCAGTGCCTTGTCCGGTGGGCAGCTTGGGGCTGCACTGCTGTCAGCCTAAGGATCGTGGTGTCAAACATCTGTGAATTGAAAAATATGAGGTTTCTTTTAAACTGAGGTATTATGAGACATTACATAGATCCCCTGAAATAACTTTGTTTGGTGTAGCAGTCACTATAGAACTGAGGTCACCCTGGCGTCCCCTAGCTGTACACAAAGTGTGAGAGGCAGAGTCAGAGAGTGAATCAAGGGAGCGAGATTCACCGGCAGATTTTTCAGAGATAGTGGTTTTGAAAAAAAAAAAAAAAAAGGAGAAGATCTAGACATGGCATAAAAGTGTGAAAGATTTTTCTGATGGATTCGAGCTAAAAAGTAGCTGGAAAATGCACAGGATAAACTTAACTCTGTGGACAATGAGGATGCTTGTAGAAGCTAGTAAGAAGTCAACAGGGGATCTGTGGGATGGCCATCAACTTATTTCTTCCACTTTTTCTCCTGAGTACGACTGCTTTTGGTGAAGGCTACACTCTGGTATCTAAAGCAGGTGGTGGGGTCCAGGCTTAATGCACTGGGCTGAGGGACAGGGAGGAAGGGTGGGTGAAGATGTTCCTGACAGAGTGGAAAAAAACCTTTCAGCTACCTGCAGAGTACCTTCTCACGAACATTTCCTCTCTTCTTATCACTTCCTCTTTGTATTTATCCTACTCGCTGACGGCAACTTGCAAAAGATTTGCAGAGTGCTAATTTTAATCTTAATGGCCAGCTGGACATAGGAAGGACCTCTGCGTTCATGTTGGTGAGGAATGAGGGCTTCACCCTGCCAGTGACGCTGAGCGAGCACTGACCTTGGGGACACAAGAGGGGAAGGACCTTCTTGTAGAGAAAGCTTTGCAGTTAAGAACACAAAATCTGGGCTGGGGTTCTGGCTCAGTGATTGGAGTACTTGTCTTGCAAGCACAAGGCCCTGAGTTCAATCCCCGGCATCAAAAAAACAAAAAACCTCAAATTCACCCTGAATCTTAAATATTCAAGGTTAGAAAGTTTCAGGGCAGGAGAAAGGTCTAAGTTATTCGGAGTGAAAATAATTTGACACTTTCATCAATGTAAAATATATAAGATTAAAAATCCACAGTGATCAGCTAACTTATTGTGGAGGTAAAGCCTAGATTTGTCTACATTGAAAGCCACGAGTTGGAGGAAGATGCCCTCTCCCACCTAAGTGACGATTTCCTTTGTCAGGCCCCTCTTGAACAATCCCTGTAACGAGAAAGTCAACTACCCTTCAAGGTACCCCGTCGACCTGTTTTTGGAAAATGTTCCTTTTTATAAAGAGCTGAAAACCGTCTCCCAGTAATTTCCACCCACAGGTTCTAATTCTGGAACTACACGCAGAAAATCTATTTCCTCTTTCAGATGACAGCCCTACTAATATTGCATGACCATTTTCTTGCCCCTCTTTTCCCTTCTCTTTTCTTTCTCATCGAAGGGGTTTCTCTAACCCTTCTTCTGGAGATGCCCTCGGCTGTCAGTCCTTGCTACAGAGAGTTACCCGGAACAAGTACCATACTGCAAGCAGCCTGCTGTGCACAGAGGCCGGGGTCTAACCACTCTGGAGGCTGGCATGAACTGCTGTTATGGCTGGTCAACCTTAAAACATGACGCTAAACAGAAAGAAAATCACACAAGTTTACGAACCATATACATAAAGAAAGCTCAGATAGTTTTCAGATAGTAAACTACCTTTGTTTTTCTGAAAATTTCTTTTCACTTGCCTAATGTATTTATAACAAACAAAATTGCCACAAATGTATATCATGAAGACCAGCTGACGGGTTTTCTATTGTTAGTCAATGAAGCATGCGCTAATTTGCCTTCTCGATCATGTACCTCCACTTTCTCATTGAAAGAAAAATAAAACCCCAAACAAAATCTCAGTCACAAATAATGTTTTAATGCCAATTGCCCTCATAAAAAACAAATTGTTCTCTAGTGTTTTAATAAGATGCCATAATTATAAAGTAATTAGGAAAAACATCTCTCTTGAGCCAAAAAATGACTTACGTGCCTATAGAACTTGGGAAGAGCCACTTCTCAAATAAATGTTAATTAAATAAAAGCAAATGTGGTTACTTTATAGGTTCTGCAATGTAAAGAGTAGGTAGGTCTTTTTAAAAGCAAACATTCGAAGACATTTTTATACTCTCTGAATTTGAGCCTTAGTTCACCCACTAAAGCAGCAAGCAACCGTTTTCCAGTCACCAGAAAGGACTTTCTTCATTCAGTAATTGGGAGTAATTTTTAAGTATATCCTCCGGGTGATCCAGAACAAGATTAAAGTTAAAAGCCAGGGATTGGGGATTTAGCTCAAATTGTAGAGCACTTGCCTAGGAAGTGTAAGGCCCTGAGTTTGAGCCCCAGCACCCAAAAGAAAAAAAAAAAGCCAAGGGAACCCTATAACTTCAGTCTTACCATGAGAAAATCATCAGAAAAATTTTAACATAGAATATCCTATGACATACTTAGTCAATATTCAACATTGTAAAGGTCATGAAAACAAGTGGCAAAGGGGGTCAAAAAGGATCAAGATATGATCTAGATGTACTAATTCCCCAAAATGAATGTAAATTATTATCTCACAACCATATACTATTAAAAAACAAGGGTAGTCTATGAACCCTTGTCAAGAGTATTCAAGAGGAGACTAAGCAGACATGAGGATTTAATGTAAAGTGGTATCCTGGAGCAGAAAGAGGACATTAGGGGAAAACTAAGGAGATCATAGTAAAACATGGACCTTAGTTATTAATAATGTATCAATATTGGTTTAATTACATCAACTGTATCATACTAATGTAAAATACTGGCAATAAGGTAAACTGGGTGTTATGGTTTAGATCTAAAGATCCCCTCAAGGCCAGCAAATGGGTTTTTGCAGTGATCAGATCAAGAGGGCTCTAAATTCATCAAGGGATTAACCCAGTGATTATTTCCTAGCTGAACAGGCTATGGAGAGGTGGGTTCTCATTGTAGGGGATGGTCATGATCGTGTCCCCCACACCTTCCTTTGATACTCTCACTGTCTCACTCCTTGGCCGCCATGAGGGGAGGGGCTTGGCTTCACTGTGCCTTTCGGCAGTGATATTCTTCTGCCTGGCCCCAGGGCCAAATGGATGGAGCCACTGACCATGGACTGTAGCCTCTGAAACTGTGTGTGACCAAAAATAAATTTTCCTTCTTTAAATTGTTTCTCAGGCATTTAGTTCAGTAATGAGACTGGGCAAGTGGTGTATAGGAACTCTATGTATCTTCTCAATTTTTCTATTTTTAGGTCACTAAAAAGTTGCATAGTAAAAAGTCAGAAGGTTACACATCTAAATATTTTCAGGCTGTATATCTTCAGAGTGGGATTATGGGTTTAAAAAAATGTACGAGAAAATCCCATTAAAGGATTTTTAAAGAAATATATGGGAAGCGAGTACTTATAACCTGAATCCTTCATACACACACTTCTTTGGGACTTGAGTAAGACATTAGTAGCTTCTGATCATGTACTTTGATTATCTTCAGGTCTAACACCGACTGATTATGAGTTTTGATCCCTAAATCAAAAGCTACACATTTTGGCCAATATTTGGTGATGTCAGTGTTGTGGTTAATGAACTGTCAATTTGACTTGAGTCAGCATGGTTGTCAGAATGGTAGAAAAGGAGAACTAGAAGGGAAGGATTTTAGCTGATCTTCCTTGGAAGAGCTTCCTTGCAGCTGCTTCTCTTTGGGAGTTTCAGTGGTTTTTCTTTGAAGGAGCTTTGACTGCTTTCTTCAGTCCTTGTCTTCATCTTGGACATCGTCTCCTGGCTTCCAGTGCAGATCCCTCAGCCTTCTGGCTCAGATCCTTCAGCCTTTTGGCACAAACACTTTGGCTTCCAGCACTGGCCCACAGGCCTTTCTGGTGCAGATCCTTCGGTCTTCCATCAGGGATCCTGAGGCCTCTTGATACGAACTCGCGTGGGACATTGCTGCAGGCTCCAAGTCCTCAACTAGGTCCTTCAGGTCTCCAGTGCACAGACAGATATCTTGAACTACATTTGACTCTAGTCAGCACTGACTAACATAGTCAGTCTTTATGATATTAGCCATATTGGTGAGTATAAGATGGTGTCTTGGCCTAATTTTAATTTGCATTTTCCTGATGACAACTGCTGTTAACAACTTTTCATGTTATTTGTGGACCATTTGTAGATTTTCTTTAGCAAAGTCCTCCTTTGCCAAAGGAGAACCCAGCTGCTTCTTCCATCGTTGAGTTCCAAGTTTGAAACCTGGGTTTGGTCCAATAATACGACAAAGAATCACAGATTTCCATTGGGACAACTTTCGTCAGCCTCTTGATCATTCACTTGTGGTTTATTCTGATGATAAATCGAAGAGTACCTGTAAGGACTGTCCATCTATTTTGCCACTAGGAATGCTGGGTTCGATTAACTCTCTCTGTCAATCTTATGGACCAGTCTTCTGGGTATCACTCCAACCGTGCTACTTGCTATGACCTCTGACAGTTAATTACCATTATCTGCCATCTATCTTGGGGGCGGGTGATGGGAGATGGTTCAATTATCCCTAATGCTATTAGCCTAATTCTGTGAACACCTTTCCCATCACCACCAACGATCTATGGAGAGCCACTACTGAACTTTTAGGGATAGATCCTGTGTACCTCTCCTGTGCAATACAATCATTTGGTGAGTATTCTGGCCCAACATGATATATACTGTATACTCGACCATGCTACCTCTTTGTCTTTAATCCCGGTCTTAGATCTTAATAGAGAGAGGATTGATGACTTATGTAGACCCAGAGTGTTTAGAGGAATCTGAAAATTCAAGAATTTGGGGAAAAAGTCAACATACATGTCCCATCCCATGAGTCTGGGCTCATTTTTTCCCAGCTGAATTCCTGATTTGGGCATAAGGAATTGCCTTTGTTGGGAGTTTTAACCTTCATTGAGGTTTAGGGGTTTGCACAGGAGTCTCATCTTTCCCTACCCTCCCTCTTCGAGCGAGAGGCCTTCTAGCTTTAACCATCAGCTTTCACCTGCCTGCCAATTGCCCTGAGCCTTTTGTTCATCTGTCTGCTTTCTGTAGAGAATAGCAACAGGCATCCTGTCTCACTGCCTGTCAGGTTACTCTTGCCCCGTACCTTCCTACCACCAAATACATAGCACCAGCTATTGTATTGCCTTCTCCCTGGGAACCATCTTAATTCGCTATGGGAAAGTTTTAATAATTGGACTAGAGGCTGGCTATACTTCTGCTACTTCCGGTGATGGGGTCCTTATTGCCAGCCAGGTGGTGAGTGAGCCAGATCTGAAACATCAATTTATTGCCTGCTTTCTTGGACCATTCTGGGCATCAAACCTCACAGGTTGGATTCTCTGAGAAGCAGACTCTGAATTGGAGTTTAGTGTGGAGAATGCTTTTTAAGGAGTGTCCCTGGGCCCATTTGCAAAAGGGTAGAGGAAAAAGCAGGATTGGCCAATGGGAGAAGTCATTTAAAATTTTATATTATGAGAATTACATGACCATTGCACAAGACAGAAAATAAAGAGAAGCAAAAATCCTCTACATCCCAGCACTGATAATCTTTTGATGAATGCTATTTATACATTCTCATTTGCAAGAGTATATAATTCCTTTTTTTATTAGTACAAGTTGCAGTACATAATCTTTATATTCCCTGTGTGGAGCTGGTGCATGTGCATAACACATCTTAACTTCAGTTTTCATCCCCTCTCCTTTCTCTCCCTCCTCCTCCCTCCAGCTCTTGGTCCCCTCCCCATCTGAGAAATGTGTATCTTCCTGCTTCCTCTTATCTTTTATTTTGCTCTTTATTTATAATTCGGGTTTCTCATGTAAGGGGAACCATGCAATATTTAAGCTTGGGTATCTGATTTATTTCACTTAACATTTTGATCTCAAGGTACATCCATTTTCCTACAATTGACTCAGGCAGTACTCCACTGCATGTAAATACATTTTCTTTATCCATTCATCTGATGATGGACATATAAGCCACTTCCAAGATTTAGCTATTACTAATTGTGCTGTTACAAACATGGGTGTGCATGTATCACTATAATATGGCTTTAATTCTTTTGGGAAGACACCTGGAAGGGGAATAACTGGGTCATACTGAATTTCTAGTTTTACTTTTTTTTGAGGTTTCTCCATACTGATTTCCATAGTGGTTTTTCCAGTTTAAATTTCCACCAACAATTGTTGAAGGGTTCCTTTTGCCTTGCAGTGTGCATTTATTATTTGATTTCTTGATGATGGCCATTCACTCTGGGGTGAGATGAAATCTCAATGTTGTTTTAATTTGCATTTCTCTAATGGCCAGCAATGCTGAGCATTTCTTCATGCATTTATTGGCCATTTTTACTTCTTCTGTGAGGTGGTTCATTTCATGTGTCCATTTTTTGATTGGGTCTTTTATTTTTAGGGTGTCTAGTTCTTTTGGGTTCTTTATATAGTCTAGATATTAGTCCTCTATCTAAGAAATAGCTGGCAATTTTTTTTTCCATTCTGTATGTGGTCTTTTCACTCTGTTGGTTGTTCTTTTTGCCATGCAGAAGCTTTTTAATTTGAATAAAAATTCAAGTGTCATTTATAAGTCTGCTGGGTGCAAAACAAGTTTTCAATTTACATTTACTTTTAGAGAGTTTGAATTTTAAACTTAATTTGTCAATTCTTTTTTTTTTTTTCAACTGGCTGCTTATGGTTTTGTCTATTTTTCTCTGAAGTGTTACTCTATGGATTCCAATTAACTATATATTAGGGAACTCTCCTATTTTGTAATCTTGAAACATAAACTGGTTTATAAAACTTAATACCAAAGTGTGAGATAGTCATTGAAACTATGCTGGATAGTAAAGAGGTCAGTTGGTTTTTAGCAGCACCGTTTACGTGGACTAGTGAATCTGGGTCAAGGTATATGGGAGTTTTTTTCTGATATTTTTTCTTTTTTACTTAAAACAGGTTTTTCTTTAAAAAGTTCTTAAAAAAAGAAAAGAAAGCCTATTGGAAGGTTACGGGTATCTGGCTAGCTCCGCCACCATCTACCTGACTATTCTTTTTCACCATGTTTGTGGCTACTATAAATAGGCCCATGACCATGTCTGTAGGCAGCGTGAGACAGCAGTTCATGAATTACTCTCGCTGAGAACAGCTGTCAAAATCTTGTTCTTCCCTGGCCAGAACCTCGGTCTTCCAGAACAATCATACCTTTTAGGTCTTTTATATGCTCAGAACCTTGCTTAAAACATGTCTTGCTTTCTTGTTGCTGGGACAAAATACTTGACACTCACAAGTGAAAGGAAGTAAGGTTTATTTTGGCTCACAGTTTGTAGAGGTTTCAGTCCATAGTCGGTTGCCTGCAAGGGAAGGTGGCAAAGGAGAAATAGGCCATGGCATGGCATCAGGAAGCAGTGAGCCTTCTTTCTTCTTTCTCTTTTTATTCCAGCCTGGCTACAAGTGTATTGGTTGGTGCCACCCATATCCAGGGTGGGTCTTTTCTCTTTAGTAAGTCCATCATCTGCACCAAGACTATGCTAAACCAATCAGTGGACTGATCCAGTATCACACACCCACGATCCAGTCACCTGCCAAAAGCCCCTACTGTGATTATGTCTAGATATAAACCATAACAAAACGGTAAGAAACTATAACCTTACCCAGCCCTTTGCTTAGGAATTCTCCCTTTTCTTTTCTTCACACTGATCACACAGGACAGGAGGTAGAGGGCAGCTTGCTTTTGTTTTTTCTTTCCCATGCTTTTTTTTTTTTTTTTTTTTTTTGATGGTGGGGATTGAACTCAGGGCCTTGCGTTTGTTAGGCAAGAGCTCTAACCACTGAGCTAAATCCCCAGCCCCCTTCCCATGCTTTTTATGCAAAGGCCCACTCAAGGGAAAAAGACCCTACTCTTATATCTCTGCAATTACAAAATCAATCCTTAGACTAACATACTCTCTTAATTATACTATAGAAAAAAATTAACCCCCATGGGTTGAGTCTATAGAGATTTATGCTACCTATCAGACATGAGCTGTGGAGGCTTGGGGTCAGCTGCCTGTGGGGTGGCGCTAGCTTCCGCCACATAGTTACTCGGGTATTCAGGATAATAGAGGCTCTGCCACCTGTCATATCTCCAGTTATCACAGCAAAGGACGAAGCATGGAGAAATTAGAGCCCAACAGAGAAAGTAAATATACAGTGTCTCATGTGATTTTCACTCCCATCCCATTGGCCTGCACTAGCCATGAGGCCCTGCCTGCCTGCAAAGTGGCTGGAGATCATGGGAAAGGTCATGCATTGAACACGTGGCAGTTTTGCTGTTTTTTGCCACATTAATGTCCCAGCTTTAATCTCTGACTACTTTCTCCTGAAATTGAAATTTAACTATTTATAACATTTTATTTGATGTATGCTTTCCTGCTGGATTCAGAGCTTTGAGGGTTTAGGACCCTACCTTTTCTGTTTACTACTAGTTTTTTTTTTTTTTTTTTGTATTCCAATAAAACTTTATTTACCAAAAAAAGCTGCGGATAGGATTTGGCCTAAAAATCAGTTTACCAATTAAGATACCTTTATTTTAAACTAATAATGTGAAAATTATATGTAATTATGAGGTAGCATCTAATGTTCTGATATATACATTGTATAATGTACAAATCAGGGTAAACCCAGCTATCTCTCCAAACATTTATCATCTCCTTATGGTGAAAACATTCAAAATCCTTTCTTCTAGCTTTTTAAAAAACAGGACATTATCATTATCTGTAGTTACCCTCCTGTGCCACAGAACACCAGAACTTTCTCCTATCTAACTATAACTTACTACCTATTGATCAACCTCTCACCATCTGTTCCTCCCCCACATCCTTCTTAGTCTCTGGTAATTAGCATTCTACTCTTAGCTTCAACTTTGTTAGCACAACAGATGAGTGAGATATGTGGTACTCGTCTTTCTGTGCCTGACTCATTTCAGCTAACAAAAATCTCCAGTTCCATCCTCATTGTTACAAACGACAATGTTTTAACATTTTTCTATGGCTGAAATATATTCCATTGTGTACACATGTGCCGTTTCTTTATCCATTCATCTGTTGCTTGACACTTGGGTCACTTGCCTTCCTTAGCTATTTGAACAGGGCTCCAGGAAACATGGGAATGAAGATATCTTTTTGCCCTAGTGTTTTCCACAATCACTGTTCTAATTTACATTCCCAGCAACAGTGTGCAGGGCTCCTTTTTCTCCACATCCTTGCTAGAACTTTATATCTTTTCATTTCAATAACAGTCACTTTTAGTGGAGTGAGGGTGATATCTCATTATGGTTTTAATTTGCATTTCTCTAATGACTAGTGATGTAGAACGTTTTTGCCTGTACCTGTTGGTAATATGTATATCTCTCTTGGGAAAATATCTATTTAGGTACATTGTCCATTTTTAATTAGATTATTATTTTGCTATTGAGTTAATATTCTGTTTATTAACCCCAGATGTATAGTCTGCAAATATTTTCTCCTTTTCTGTAAGTTGTCTCTTCATTCCATTAATTATTTCATTTGCTGTGCAAAACTTTTTAGTTTGATGAAATCCCATTTGTCTACTTTTACTTTGGTTTTCTGTGTTTTTTTTTTTTTTTTTTTTTTTTTTTTTTTTTTTTTTTTTTTTTTTTTTTTTTTTTTTTTTTTTTTTTTTTTTTTTTTTTTTTTTTTTTTTTTAATTTTTTTTGGTTTTCTGTGTTTTGGGGGTCTTATTTAAAAAATCCTTGCCCGTTCCAATGTTCTTAATGTTCTAATTTCTCCTGTTTTCTTCTACTAGTTTCATAGATTCAGGTCTTCATTTAGGTCTTTATTCATTTTTAAGTTTACTTTTGTATATGGTGAAAAATAGGGGTCTAGTTTTCTTCTTCTGTATGTGGATATCTAATTTTCCCAGCACCACTTATTGAAAAGATTGTCTTCTTTCCAATTCATATTCTAAGTACCTTTGTTGGCTGTAAATATGTGGGGTTACTTTTAGGCATTCGATCCTGTTCCTTTGGTTCATATGTCTGTTTTATGTCAGTGCTGTGCTGTTTTAGTCACTGTAGCTTTGTAGTACACTTTGAAGTCAGTTAGTGTAATGCCTCTTGCTTTGTGCTTTTTGCTTTTTGGTTATTTTGTTTTTAAAATGGATTTCTTAAAATTGTAGGTTTTGTTTCAGTTTTGTAAGAATGCCATTGTATCAAACACAATGATAAAGATTGTATCAAATCTGTAGATTGCTTTGAGAAGTATGGATATTTTAACAGTATTGATTCTTCCAATTTATTGACATGAAGTGTCTTTGTATTTCTTCATGTCTTCAATTTCTTTCATCAACATTTTATAGTTTTTACTGTACAGTTTATTCATTTTCTTGGTTAAATTTATCCCTGGGTTTGTTGTTTGTTTGTTTTTCTTTGTAGCCACTGTAAGTGAGATTGCTTTCTTCTTTTTCACATAGTTTGCTATTGATGTAGAATAGCACTACTGAGTTGTGTGTGTTGGTTCCGTATTCTATAATTTTGCTGAATTCATTTATTCGTTCTGATAGTTTTCTAGTAAAATCTTTGGGGTCTTATTTAACATCATTTTATCTGCCAACAGTGATGATTTGACTTCCTTCTAAATCGTTGCCACTTTTTCTCTTGCCTAACTGCTTCGTCTAGGTCTAGGACTTCTAGTACTGTTGAATAAAAATGGTGAAAATGAGCATTTTTGTCTTGCTCAAGATCTTAGATAGAACACCTTAAACTTTTCTCCATTTAGTGTGATGTTAACAGTCAGCTTGTTATCTATGATGTTTATTATGTTGAGATACGTTCCATGTACCTAATTTGTTACAAAATCTTATGAAAAATGATTGAATTTTATCAAATATCCTTTTGCATCTGTTATCATACGGCTTTTGTGTTTCATCATGTTGATGTAGTATATTGCAGTTATTAATTCGCATATTTAAAGCACCCTCGCACCCCAGGGATGACTGCTGCTTTGATCATCTTTTTAATGTACTGTTGAATTGTTTGCTAGTATCTTACTGAGATCTTTTGCTTCTATGTTTATTGAGGATATTGGCCTGTAGCTTTCTTTTTGCTGGTTCTGGTATTAGGATAATTCTGGTCTCATAGAACAAGTTCGGAAGGATTTCCTCCTTTTCTATTTTTTGGAATAACTGAAGAAGAACTTGTATTAATACTTCTTCAAATGTTTGGCAGAATTCAACAGTGAGGCCATCTGGTCTTGAGGTTTTCTTTGATGGGAAACATTTTGTTATTACTGACTCAATCTTCTTACTCATTTTTGGTCTGTTCAAGCATTCTGTTTCTTCAAGATTCAATCTTGTTAAGGCGTATGTGTCCGGGAATTTGTTAGTTTCTTCTAGGTTGTCAAATCTGATGGAGTACAGTTTCATAATAATCTCTAAAGATCATTTAAATTTCTGTGATGTGAGTTGTACTTGCTCCTTTTTTGTCCAATTTTATTTGAGCCTTTTTTTCCTCAATTCAGCTAAGAAATTTTGTCAATTCTTTTATCTTTTCAAGAATTCTTTGTTTTATCTTTTGTATTAGCTTATAGTTACTATTTCATTCACTTATTCTCTGGTCTATATTATTTCTTTCCTTCTATTAATTTTAGACTTTGTTCTTGTTTTTCTAGTTTCTTAAAGGTACAATAGTAGGTTGAGATATTTTTATTTATGAAAATATTATTATAAACCTCTTACTATTACTTTTGCTATAACCCATAGGTTTTGGAATGTTGGTTCCAATTTCATTTGTTTCCAAATCTTGTAAAATTTCTTTCTTTCTTCCTTGATCTACTAGTTGTTCAGGAGTATGTTGTTCAACTTCCATGTATTTGTATAGTTTCCAAAGTTTTTCTTATTATGCATTTTTAGCTTTATTTTTTTTGCAGTCAGAAAACATACTTGATATTTCACTTAAAATTTTTGTTGAGTCTTGTTTTCAGATTTACCATATTATCTGTCCTGAAGGATATTCTATGTGCTGTTGAGAAGAATGGGTATGCTGCAGCCGTTGGATGGAATGCTGTACAGATGACTGTTATGTACTACTGGTCTAGGGTTCAGTTTAACTATGCTATTTCTTTGTTGACTTTCTATCTGTATGATTTTCCCATTGCTAAAAGTAGAGTGTTACTGTCCCCTACTGTTACTGTATTGGAGTCTTCTCTCTTTAGTTCTATTAACTTTGCTTCATATATGTAGATGCTCTGATAGTGTGTTCATATGTAAAATTATTATTTCCTCTTTCTTGACCACTTTGCTGTTGTATAATGACTTGTCTCTTTTTAGTACTTTTGATTTAAAGTCTATTTTATCTGCTACAAGTATAATTACTCCTTTGTTTTAAATTCCTCTTGCATGAATTATCTTATTCTCTCCCTTCACTTTCAGCCTATGCATATCTTTAGATGTACAGTGAGTTTCATTTTTTTTAAATTTTTCTCTTTTAATTTTTTATTTAAACCCTTGTGTCAAGGGCTGATTTTCAATAGATAGCAGTGAGGCAGCTGCTCCGCTACATAGGAAACCCCAACCCAGAAGCAGATTGTCTATGAATGGTTTAGCTCCAGGCTCCCCATGAACCCGCAGTACGTGACAGGTGAGAGGGCAGCCCCCTTTCTAGCCACACCCTGTTTCCCATGACGAAGTGCTGTTCACACCAGACCCCAGTCCCATATAGTGAGTTTCTTGAAAGGAGCATATGGTTGGGTTGTAAAAAATCTATTTAGTTACTCTGTCTTTTAATTGCGTAGTTTAATATATTAATATTAAAGGCAATTATTAAAAAGTAAGGTCTTGCTATTGCCATTTTGGTACTGGTTTTCTAGTTTTATTGTAGCTTCTTTCATTCTGTCCTGCCTCCATCCTATTCGTAGAATTTTCCTTCCTAGTTAAGTGATTTTTCTCTAGTAGTATGTTTTGATTTATTATTATTTTTGGTGTGTCTATTATAGACTTTTGCTTTGTAGTTATCATTATAACAAGCTATTTAAAAAAGATCATATTGATTGTAAAGATGTGAAAAGAAAAACTAATTTAAAATTCCATAATTATACTTCATTCTTCCTCACATTTTGAATTTTTGATATCTTATTTCTCATCTTTCTATAGTGTGTATATTTTAACACAGTAATATGGGTACTTTTTATATTTTCTTAAGACTTCATATTATGGATATGAATGGTTTATATGTCATGTTTCTAATACTAAATCATCCTGAATCTGTATATTGTTTCTAACAAGTTTTATATTCTCTAATATTGTCTTCTTAGTCATCAACATCTCTTTCTTTCAATTTGAAGAATTTCCTTTTTGTTTCTTGTAGGAAAGGTTGGATGGTAATAAGTTCTCTCAGCTTTTGATTGTCTGGGACTGTCTTTATCTCTTCTTCATGTGTAAAGAATAGCTTTGCTGGGTTACAGTACTCTTGGATGGCAGTTTTTTCCCTTCAGTAACGTGAAAAACATCATGCCAGTTTCTCATGCCTGTAAGGTTCTTCTGAGAAGTCTGTTGTCAGGAAAGTTGAGATGAGCTTATGTGCTGTTTCTTTTTTGTTGCTGCCTCGAGAATTCTCTCTTTATGTTCAATTTTGGAGAACTTGAGTATAATGTATCTTGGAATAGACTTGGCTGAGTTGAATCTGGTGATCTTTACTTTCTTGTACCTGGTAGTTTTATCTTACTTTAATTTTGGGAAATATTGTTATTATCTCTTTGAATAGACTTTATCATCTCTTTTAAGTAATCTTTTTGGTGTTCTTTTGAATGCCAAAAAACCAAAACAAAACAAAACAAAAATATGTTTGGTCTTTGACTGATGTTCCAAGTTCCCACAGGATTTCTTCATTCCTCTTTATTCTCTGCTTTTCTTTCACTGTGTATTTTGCAAGCAGCCTATGTCCAAGCTAATACTTCCTTCTGTTCAGTCTATTTTGCTATTGATGTTTTTGCTTCCTTCTGTTTGATCTATTTTGTTACTGTGTTTTTGTTTTCGTTAGTGTATTTTTTAGCTCAAGGATCTTTTTGAGTTTTAAAAATTTTTTCCATCTATTTGTATTTTTCTGTTACGGAATTGTTTGTTTTCTTGAAGCTTTTTACATTTCCTTCTAATAGTTGTTTTGAATTCCCTACCCAAGAGTTTGCAAGTATCATTTATTATAACATTGATTTCTAGCATTTTATTTTGTTCATTAAGTGAAGTCATCTTTTCCTGAATGTTCTTGATACTTGTTAACATACAATGTGAACTGCACCTTGAAGAATTAGATATTTATATTGGTCTTTATAATCTGGTTTTGTTAATGCTTATTTTTCCAAAAATTCTAGGCATGCTGCTTGTTTATGCTGAGTCCATAGATACTGCTGCTCTTTCAGAACTAGATATTAGTGAAAACACATGTTTGCTACCAGTTGACTGTTGGTATACTGTTGCTGTTTTAGCACTGGAGGGTCCCACACCTGGCAGTAGGGTGGCTCCTGTGGCTTCATCTGTAGGCACTGGCCTGGGATGATTAGGATCTGCCTACTTTTAGGTTTTACCAACATAGCACTGAGTTTTAGGACACAGTCCTGTGTTCATTTTCTTGCCCTACTCACCAGCAGCTGAAGTCTTGCTCCTCTCTGTCTGCCCAACGTTGGAGTAGGGATGATGGAAACAGCTTCTAGGTTCCCTTAGCAGGCTGATGCTTGGTTTGCACCTGAGCCTCACAGCTGCAGAGACCCATATGATCTCAGGATTATGACAGGCCTGATGTAAGAGCTTTTAAACCCTAAGCTGTGCTGTGTCTTATGGCAGCAGGCCCAGCACTAATCTCCCAGAAACTGGAGCTTTACTCCTTACTGTCTGCTCAAGGTCAGAGGAGGGGTGTTGCAGGTAGTCCACTGGCCACTTGGCCAAGGAGTGACTCGAGGCTCAGTCTGTGCATACTGACCTAGATCCACGATGCCTTACTGGGCACTGGGTTTCATGATGGCAGCCTGAGTACTGCGTTTCAAGTCTAAGGTGCGGCTTAATTCCCTTTCATGAGAGGCAGCTCTCTGTGCATTGTGCTGCTTGGAGTTGGGGGGTAGTTTCACTGGCAACTCTTTTCTTTTTGCCTTTTTCTGTGTCTTTCTTTTTATACCAAAAGCAAGTACTGTGGATTCTCACTTTCCTCTTGTGAAAGTGGCTTGGTGTGTGAATAGCTGCCTACATTGGCATCTCGGTGGAGAGGTGGGCACTGGAGCATCTTACTGGCCATCTTCCTCTGCCCTCCCCTCTGGATTCTTCAGGTCTTGCAAGGTGTCAGGCACATAGTAAACAACTGAACTGTGACTTTTGCTATCATCTGGTGGTCATTTACATATATTACAGGAGCAGCAACTTTTAAATTATGGAGACTAAGCACCAAGATTTAAATTCTTTTGGGGGCGTTTACATGGGAGTATGAGGAAGTAGAGCAGAGTGTTAGAAAATGAAAGAGGGAGACTGTCTGGATATCATAGAGGAGGTATCTCTATCAGTTGTGGCTCTACCCCAGTCACATCCATCCCCAACTTTACTGGTGAAATAGCAATTAATGTAGTCTGGGTTTTCAGAGTTATTAGAGACAAAATGAGTTAAAATAACAGGTTAAGTAAACCCTATCGATAACTTCTAAATCAGTTGCAAAATAAACTAGTTTACAGGTCAATCTCAACTCTGGCCTCCCTACCTCCACCTCCAGAGAAAAGAAAACAGAGTTAGTGACTGTTTTTTTCTTCTAGTGCGTTATTTCTTCAGGATCCAGGCTCAAGTGGCTTTTGTCCATGCTGAAAACATTCAAGAACAAGAACCATGGTAAGAAGGTTTTCTAAAAAATCATCTGGTCTCCCAACTTGAGATTTCTGAGAAGTGCCAGAGCCGGCTCTGGTGTTGACTGTGGCGCCAGATGGAAGCTAATAACTATGGGGCAGATGAAGGGTTTCAAAGAGCAAAGCTTAATCGAAGGTAATAGTGAGAGACAGGAAATATTGGAGAAGGGTAATGGAAAGAGTGCATTAGTGTGGTTTCTGCACTGTCACCCTTTACCCAGAGACTCCAGGCTCTCCTGAGTAAGTGGCCTCTTGCTGTCTAGAATCCATTATCTCCCCAGGATGCCCCATTACAAGCTTAGTGAGCTGGAAACCAAGGTGCCTTGCTGCAGGCTCTGGGGAGGAGCAATCTAAGGAAACTGCTTCCCAGAAAATAAGAGACAAAATACAGTTTAGTTAAACAGTGAAGAAGGTAAGCTTTTTATGTATGAACTTTTGGCTGAGAAGTTTGCTTCGTTTATGAGGAACTG
This sequence comes from Hystrix cristata, assembly GCA_004026905.1. Taxonomy (NCBI): domain Eukaryota; kingdom Metazoa; phylum Chordata; class Mammalia; order Rodentia; family Hystricidae; genus Hystrix; species Hystrix cristata. The sequence goes on from PVJO010010588.1 coordinate 44,405, forward strand.
ATGAACTGAATGTGGAAATGGTTTTGGTTTGTTTGGTGGTGAACAAAGATTTACAAATGTGGAGCGTTTCTATAAATAATAAAAATCTATGAGAGAAGGTTCTCTATGGTGAGAGACTTGGAAATCAGGAAGACAATCTTGGATTTTTAATGACCAAAACTAACTTTTATTGGGCACCTGATACATGCCAGATACGGGGTTAAATGCTTCTATGTGGTTCACTCCTCAATTCTTCTTCATACTCTGTGAGGCAGGTGTTGTTGTGGTCCATCTTTTACAGAGAAGGAATGGCCTCAGAAAGGTCATGCAGCTTGCCCGAGGTCATGCGACTAGGAGGGGTGGGAACAGTTCTCTACCTAAGGCCTACAGTCTGCAGAGTCCTGGCTTTTGCAGCAGGTATATATGGTTGCCACTCTATCCATAACTGCAAACCTTAACATCACTGGTGTTGTCTCTCAATGCTGCCTTTTGGTATGTTCCCTCCTCTCCACTTTTTTCTTACCTACTTAGTGATATATTTGATCTATAATCGGCACTGTCAAAATATATTTATCGTGCTATGCTGGGGACTGGGGGTATAGCCATGTGTGAAGGAGGGGCCCATTCTCCCCGGAAGTGATACGTTTAGCTAACCACATTTCACATGACCTGTTCTTCTGTCCCTCGGTTGCCACTCCCTCTGCCATCCTCCCTCCTTTCCTCAACCATCATTCTTCACTCCATCATGCCTCAGAACACTCAGCTTGAAGGAGCCCAGAGGAAACAGCCAGAGGTCCCTGAGCCACCCCTTCCTGTGAGAAAGTTCTTAGAATTCTTCAAAGCATTTGTTTACTCCACAGTGTAGGGCTATAGGGTACTTCTGAGTAGCTCAAACCCCAGATAGAAGTATATGGTCAATGAGGTACTTTAAATGTATCGAAACTCAGACACTCATTTTGCTGAAGGGTAATTAGTATTTGCTCTGTCTGGACAAGGAAAGTAAGGGGAAATTCAGAGGACCATAGGTTAAAATAAAACATACTGGGCTCTGAGTTTTCTTTCTCGCTTTGTAAATAAATGTGAGGCGTAATAAAAAATACAGTGAACATTTAACAAAAATTATTACAGTAAAAGATATGTTCCCATTAATCCCCTCAAAAACCCCCCTCACTTTGCACACATTTATCTTAAAACTCTTGCCACTTGCAGAAGCAGTTCTGTAAGCTGTTCTTTAAGTGTTTTTAGTTACACTGTCACAGCTGCCTCAATGTCCTGAATTGATGCAAAACATTGACTTTTCACTGTCATTTTTACTTTGGGGTGGAGTCAGAAGTTACATTCGCCAGGCCCAGCGAATGAGGTAGATGGATACTGACTATGATGTTTTTAGTAGTCTGCCTTCCTGCTGGACGGCAATAGGCAGCAGCGTTCACTATAGTTTTGGTCAAACTGTGTTTGGAGTGAGGAGGAATATTTTCAGGGAGATTAATGGCAATGTGTCTTTTACTGTAATACACTTAAAATTTCTGAACATTCACCTTATATTTTGATCACACCTTGTATTTGTAGCTAGAAACGTGGAAGAGACTGAGGGCGTAAGAAATTTTTCTGCTTGCCGGTGGAAGGGAGAGCGTAGTGCCGGTACAGCTCCCCGGGCCCTGAAAGTGGTGAGAACGGTACCGAACGGGGCTGAGATGCCTTCCTGTATTTTAGCACAGAGACAGTGTGCCCCGGCTGACAGTTTCGTTGGCGGCAAACCCTGGGTTACTATTAGGAACAGGGTTTAGGGTCAGGAGTTAGAAAATCGGGGCACAAGGTTTTACTTTGTCACCAACAATCCATGCTCCTAAGCACATCACCTAACTTTTCTACCCCAGTTTTCTTCTCCACACAATGGAAGTAATTGTCCTGTTGAATTTTCGTATTCATTTCATTAGTTAACTAAATCAGTCAAATACAGTAAATGATTCTGAAATTACTCTAGTCGGATGTCTTAGTACTAAGTAGAACTGATAAAATCAAAACTCTGCTTAAAACATTTTGGCTCATGGGATACACCTTAATTTAGCATGACTGTGGGGATCCAGTCGGAGCCTCAGATTTGGTGTGAAGATTATTTTCAAGTAAAAATATTTGTGCTAAAGAAGACAGAGAAAGTAATACTGTCTGAACTTCTCTTTACCAAAACGGAAGCAAGGCCTCCTGGAAAATGACCTTTCATTATACCTTTGCAAGTTTCCTTCTGGTTCAGATGGGCTGTCCAGCCCACTAGCATCAATGGGCAGCCCACCCAGTCATCTCCACCTTCGGTTAAGCACGGTGTTTCCATCCTTGTCTCTGTGTTCTGGGGTACTTACTCATCACCGAGTAGTCTTCAGCTGCATATGTAAACAATTTTTTTTTTTCTAGCTGCTAATCTGTCATTTACCAATTGACGAATTCTCAGAAATGGAAACTGAGAGGACAGACTTTTTTTTTCCCAGTGGCACAAGATATTGAGCATGGGACCTTTACACTGAGCTACTTCGCCAGCCCTTTAAAATAAACTTGTTTAAAATTTTGAGACAAGGTCTTGCTAAGTCACCAAAATGCCTCAAGATCCTCCAAGTCTCAACCTCCCAGAGGGGTGGGACTATAAGCTTGTGCCACTACATGCTAAGGAAACATGTTTTTCTTTCTTTAACAAATTCCCTTATAACTCAGCTGTAAGGTTGTGGCCCTCCATGGCCCAAGTGCCCTATATTCCCACGATACACGTGCAACTGGAGTTGCTAATCAAACACATTTCTTCATGCAACTGTCCAGGTTTTCTTCGGCCTGTGAAGCCTTAAACTTCCTGTGTGCTCTGGATTCAGACACTGGGTGTTTGGCTCCCACCCCTCATCATAACACCTTCTCTTGTAAGCTAAATGAACTTTAGTTATTGCTATTACACAGGTTATTTAGCTTATCTGAATTTTGGCTTCATCATCTCTTAATTTGAAATAGTATTTCCCAGAGGCACAGATACAGGTTCTGGGGAGAAGAGAAGAACAACTGTTGCCCAGACAAGGTGGTTGATAAGACTCGGGTGAGGAAGTAGTGGGAAATCTGGGTCTACTCAATGTGGTCCAAGACCTCAGCAGTCAGAAAGAGAGACAGTTGAGCAGAGGGCCAAAAGAGAGGGCCCTTTAAACAGTTCACCCTCCTTTACGGTAAAACCTGCCTGTGCTTCCAATGTAACTTCCATCCCCTGGTAGGAAGATTAAAGAAAAGCCTTGGCAGCATTTGGTACAAGACTGGATGCATGGAACTATCTATACACATTAGTTATGATTATTTTTAAATTAAATGGCTCTTTCACCAGCATTACTGTGGCGCTCTATGCATAGCTCTTCATGTCTCTTGTTTACTTGGGACTTTGCTTAGCCTCCCTGCACCTCGGCGTCCTCATGTGTAAGAAGGGAATGCTAATAGCACAGTCCTTGTGTGGTGCGGGCGAGCCCGCTTGAGAAGCTAGGGAAATTCCTACTGATGGTTCACATCTAGAAGGAATCGGCTGTTCCCGACATTTGCTGTGAGGCAACCAAGCAATGCTGTTTTGGGTTAGGTCTAGAATATATCCCCCAAAACCTCATGTGCTCAGAGCTGGGGCTTTTGAGGGTTGATTGGATTGTGGGGGTGCTGTACTCATCATCAATGGATTCATTCATTGATGAGTTCATGGCTGCATGTGGGTCACTGGGGCCATGCCCGGGAAGGGCATCTTCTTCTCCCTGGCTCCTCTGTTCTCTGCTTCCTGGCCACCGTGGGTTGAGTGCTTTATCCTCCACCGTGTCCCTGTGCCCGCCTGTTTCTGCCTTGGAGCCAGATGACTGAAATCATGAGCCAAAACAAACTTCTTCTCCTTTAAGTTGTGAGTGATGGGTGTTTTGTCCCAGCAATGAGAAAGTCACTAAGACAAACACTACGACAGGGAATTGGAAGCTGGGTCCGCAGATGCCCGATGGGTGACTAAAAGCAGGAAAACATTTTGGCATCTCTGCCTTCATTTTTGAATCTATCTCTTTTGTTACCTTGAAACATTGAGTCAGTCCTTACTCTCCTTTGCATGTAAGCATGCCACTTAAGAAATGTTTGTCTAAACACTAGCAATTTAAGGTTTATTAGTTTTAAATTTACCAAACCTGTCTCATCCCTCTCTAAGACTGAAGACACCGAGGAAAAAGTAAGACATTTTCAAGATTTGTAGGGACATTTAATTGCCAGTTTTAACAAGGTGCTATTGCAGAACCCCTGTTGTGGTGCCTAGAAGTTGCCAGTCAATGTCCTAAATCTGAAGTCATCTCCTATTCCAGGAAAAGCCCAGCCTTACAGATTACCCCATGATGGGAGCTAAAGCTGCCCCTTCAAGCATAATAGCTCTCTAAGAACCTCGCAGAACCAGTCCTGAGGTAACAATCAGTCAGACCACAGCTTGACCAGGATTATCATCAGCTGTGCAAACCCCCAACTCTTGCCTTTGTTTCCCTTTCCTATAAAACTTCAAAGTTCCTGTCAGTCCCTGAAAGATAGAGCTTCAACCTCTCTCTGGGTCTTGCCCAGCATGGCCAGGCTGATTGAAGGCCCTTATCTGTCCTTTACCATTGTGTGTGTCCTTGATTAATACTTTGGGATGGGTGGCAAAACCTTGGCAGGTGGGACCCTTGGAACAGAGATTTTCACCCAAAACTCTGGTGACAATCCCACAGTAGGGCTGGGTCTAATGAACAAGTATATCTGGGAAGAATAAATATGTCATGACTCACTTAAGTGTGGATCCAAGAAGGGCAGCTGATGAGAGCTAACTGACAACTGGGTGTCCCTGGTGGCGATTTAGGGAATAACTTTGAGGGCTCTTTGATGTGGGTCTTCCATGTCTTGTGTATCTCCTGACTTCAGGAGGTTTACGGAGGAAGGAGCATTTCAAATGGAAAAGCAATGAAAATGATTACATGTCGCATGTTCTAGCAGCGGGGATGAAGTTGTTCCCCTTTGTGTAAAGGTGCTCATACACAGGAAACTGTGAGCTGGGCCTTTTCTAAAGGGCATGCCAAATAAGAATAAGATGTGGATAAGCATGTTTAATCAAAACCTTTCAGTGACCCATAGGAAGATTGGGTCACAAATAGCAATCAGAAAGAAGAGATGTTGGGGATTGTATTTTACATTTATCTAATTTAAAGTACGTGTATGGATCCGAGAATGAACTGTAGCCTCAACCAAAGCCATTTTGGCTTCTCAGCCCCCTTTTGAGGCTTACCACCTTTCCACAAGTCCGTGTTTTGACTTCTCCTGTTCAGAACTTCTCTCTAGAGGAAACCCCGGAGAGATGACTGACTGTGAAAGAAAGAAACCCCCAGGGGGAAGGTGGCAGAAAGGCCATCCAGGCTGTTAGATGTGGAGGTAGAGAGAAAATAAAGAAAAGTTTGTCTTACTTCTGACAGGAAGCTGTAGCTCCAGAAGCCGTGAGAAGTGTGAGGCTAGACCAGTACTCACAGCAACCCATCTCTGTCAGTCTCTAGCTTGTGTCTGCAGCCTCACTGAAGGTCTTTGGAGATATGAGGGATCAGAATTTTCTTCTTAAATTTGGGATGGGGTACTCCAAGTCGGTGAGGTAAACTTTCATTTCTTCCTCAAAATAGCTCTACTTGGTGGGATTTAATGTGATCTTCAGGGGAAAGCCAAGAACCAGAGCAGCCTTGGCGCAGGGTCTGGGGACTTGGAAAAGCAGGAGGGTGTGCCAGGGCACCCATTCCATGCTTCCCTTAGCCAAGGTGGGCTGGGGCTGGGGCTCGGGCGGCGACGTGGAACTGGGGAGAGGGAGCCAGGGAGTGCTGAGGCCGTACAAGAGGAAGAGTTCATTCCTGTTTTGGAAAGCGCTTCCTCCTCAGGAAGCAGAGGGCTTCAAAGGGAAGAATATGAGTGGAATACACACTCTGCAAACAGGGCAGAAAATCCAAACTTGGTGACCTTATGGAATGGTCTAAATGAAATCGTTTTGCGCTTTGGAACTTCACAGACCCAGCGTTAGAGCAAGTGGCTGCAAGGTGAGGCTCTGAGCCTGTTGGTCAGGCAGAGACTCTTCAAGAGCCAGCAAAGTGTAAAAAGTATATTTTAAGTCATGTAGATGTACACATGAAAAAGGCAGGGGGTGTGCGAGGGAAAAAATAGCAAGCACCAAGTAGCTGTGTGCTAAAGTAAGGAACAGCAGAATAGTAATTGCGGACCAAAGAGCCTTTTCTTCGCCTGAGCCGGAGCACTAATGTAGGCATCGTCCCTTCTTTAGACACCCTCACACAGAGCATTAACACTGTGCTGCTTTAGAACACTTCTATTAGAGTGCGATCATTGCCACTCTTGACAAAGCTTCTAAATTACACCTTTTATAATTTGGTTATTCTTTTTTTGTGCCACGAAGTCTTTGTACTGTATGTTAACTGTAGCAATTAACTTTATCAGGAAGAAAAGAAAGTCTGCAGTGACTTCTCCCAGATGTTCAAATGGCCCTTTCAGAGGCTGTGACTATCACCCCGGAGCGCCACCTGTAGGTATTTCCTGGATACTGCTGCTAAAATATCTAGCTGCTTCGATTTTGCCCGTGAGTTAAAAACCTGCAGCCAACTTCCTATGCGTGGGGATGTGCTACCAGAACATTTCAAGAAGCACTTGTATTTCTGGTGGCTGATTTTTTCCTGGATTTCATTATCTTATAATGATCAAATGATAAAAGAGCCCCCGTAACATTTAATTTGGAGGCTCTAAATGGAAAATTACTAAAGATTCAATCTGGTTGAAAAAGTGGTTTGACACATTAGTCACCAGGGTGATTTGCTAAATGAGTAAATGTACTCAATGTTCTGCAGAAATCCAAGACAATCTAGAATTCTTATGTTAGCTATTAATTTCAATAACCATCCAAACTTCAAACCTGCCCCCGTTTTCAGGAAGGGATTCTCAAACATTAAAAAGAAAGAAAGAAAGAAAGAAAGAAAGAAAGAAAGAAAGAAAGAAAGAAAGAAAGAAAGAAAGAAAGAAAGAAAGAAAGAAAGAAAGAAAATCAAGATAAATATCATAACCTTAGTGAACTACTTTTTTCTTCTTCTTGGTTTTTTTTTTTTTTCTTTCTTTTTTTTTGAGACAGAGTCTCACCGTGTAGTTCATATCAGCCTTGAACTCACTATGTACCCCAGGCCGGCCTCCAGGTCATGGTGATCCTCTTGCCTCAGCCTCCTGAGTGCTAGGATTACAGGCCTATGCCACCACACCCATTTGAAACTAGGGCCTTTGCACTGGGCTATATCTCCAGCCCTTTTCGAGTGTTTAATTTTGAGACAGGTTTTTGCTAAGTTGTTAAATTCCTCAGGCTGAGCTTGAACTCGGGATTCTCTTGCTTCAGCTTCCCAGAGTGCTGGGATTACAGGTGTGTGCTAACCATGTCTGGTTCAAACTACTTTGAGTAGTTGAAAACTGTCTAGAAATCTAGTGATCTGACCCACGTAACCTCCTCACTGTCCTCATGCTTAGCTTCTATTGGCTGCCTCAGAGTTGACCCTGGTCCACTCGCAGCTCAGTGGCTTCCTATACAGCTACATCACTTAAGGCGCTCTCAGCTTTGAGTGATGGAAAACCCAGCTGAGGCTTGTTTTGTTCTGCACTGTTGGGGACTGAATCTGGGGAGTGCTGAGCTACAACCGAAGCCCTTTTGATGTATATTTTGAGACAGGGTCTTACTAAATTGCCCAGGCTAGGCCGGAACTTCAGATCTCCCTGCATGAGCTCTCCAGTAGGTGGGATTCCAGGTGTGTGCCACCCCCCCCCCCGGCTGGATTGGTCTATTTTTAAAAGAAGAGATGTTTGCTTTCCAAGAAGCCCCCGAACATGTTCGCTCCATGCTGAGGAGAATGATAATTATCGTGACTTCTGTAGACTGGTGATTCCCAGCTGTGGTTGTAAATTAGCATCACCAGGGAACCTTGGCAAACTCCTGCGGCCTAGAGCTACCCCCAGAGTGGCTGGTCTATTGGACCAGCCTGCCGGTCCTGCTGGCATCCAGCTTGAGGCCGCTGGCTCAGTCCACCCAGGTTCCCCTACATGACTAGGAGGCGGGTCATTCTCACCTGGGCACGGCCCACTCCATACCTTCCAAACTCAAGCCTCTCTCTCTGTTTTCCCATCCCTTTTGCTCCTCTCTCTTCCCACTCCCTCCATTTCTTGTTCCTCATTCCATTCAAAAAAAGATCTCCCGGCTGGGGATTTAGCTCAGTGATTAGAGTGCTTGCCTTGCAAGCACAAGGGCCTGAGTTCGATCCCCGGCACCACAAAAAAAAAAAAAAAAAAAAAAAAAAGATCTCCCTACTTCCTATTTATCTGGGTTACATTTCTTTCTCTCTCCCTCTCTGTCCATATATACATTTTTTTCATATAAGAGAAACCATGCTGCGATGTTGAAGCATGTGTGTCTGATTTATTTGGCTTAATATTATGGTCTTGAGTTAACTCATTTATCTACAAATGCATTTTAAATATATAAAATAGACATAGCCAATTAAAAAAATTCTGTCCCTCCATCTCCCTTGGTGTCTCTTCAGCTCATAATTCAGCAGGGGAGGGAAACTAAACAGGTCTTCTGGACCTCTATCCTACTGTTAGGATGTCCGGATGTCCCCCCACAAGCCTTGTGCAGTCATAGGAGTGGTTGGATCTAGAGTGTGATTACTAAGTTAGTCCACTGGTTAGTTTGGCACAGTGCTGCTGGGATCGAGGATATGGTACTAGGACTAAGGGTGCTAGGATTAAGGGTGGGAATGCTGCCCACCCTAAGGGAGGTAGCCTGCAGAAAATATAAGGGTCAGAAAGAGGCTTGTAGGTCCTTTGCTTACCTTGTTGCCTTCTGCCTGTCTGCCACGCCACCCTGCCTTAGAGCCAGCCGATTGTGGACTGAAGCCTCTGTGAACTGTGAGCTGAATAACCCTTTCCTGCTTTAACTTTTGAGTGTCAGGTATTTTTGTCTCAGCAATGAGAAAAGTGACTAAGACACCTACACTCCCTGACAGTTTCTCCAGAAGCAGGCTTCTCTGATGGACACTGTCTGGAAGTAAGGTCTGGTAGAGGGGTTTGGTCACTGGTTGTGAGCACCATAGTGATTTTCCACTTAAGCCCTCTTCCTTCCTTGGTGGGAATGGTGATGACTTGACACAACTTTATACGAGAGATGATCTAAAAATACAGTGAATGCCTAAATAATGAAAAAGAAAACTTATCATAGGGAAAGACACATTGCCAAGAATAATGAGATAAGTGTGTTCGAAGCGAGGGGAGTATTTTGCGTCTTTTTAGGTGGATTAATGACAATGTGTTTTTTACTATAATAAACTTTTGAATCTAATCATTCACTCGTATTCTTGATTACCCCACACTGATTAGCCATTTATGGCAATTTTTGTCAAATGAAAACATTATGACGTATCCTCACTCATCATATTTACTCGATCTGGCACCGTATGACTTTTGGCTTTCCCCAAAGTCAAAGTGATCACGAAAGGGAAACATTTTGCATCAGTTTAGGACATGAGGAAGCCAGGACAGCACTAAGACACTCATGAAAGAGGACCTCCAGAACTCCTTCAGAGAGCGGCAAGAATGATGGACAAGCACGTTCAAAGTGAGGGAGAGTATTTTGAGAAGGATTAATGACAAAGTAATTTTTACTATAATAAATTAAAAAAATAAATGTTGCTGGAAAAACTGGCTTTCCACACGCCAAAGATTACAACTAGACCCATATCTTTCACCATGCACTAAACTAAAATTGAAATGGATCAAAGATCTAAATATTAAAATAGAAACACTAAATCTGCTGGAAGATAGAATAGGTAGAACTCTTGAAGACATAGATGTAGGCAAAGACTTTATGAACAAAACCCCAATTGCCCAGGAAATATTACAAAGAACCAATAACTGGAATCTCATCTTAATAAAAAGCTTTTGCACAACAAAAGAAACCACCAACAGAACAGAGACAACCCACAGAGTGGGAAAAAATTTTTCTAGCTGTTCCTCCAACAAAGAACTGATATCTTGAATATATGAAGAACTAAAAAAAAAAACCCAAAACCAAACACCCCAAATTTAAAGACCCTATCAAAAAATGGGCCGCTGAAATGAACAGACACTTCTCAGATGAAGAAGTAGAAATGGCAAATAAACATGAAAAAAAATTTTCAACATCACTGGTCATTCAGGAGATGCAAATTAAAACAACACTGAAATTCCATCTCACTCCAGAAAGAATGACTATTACCAATAAATTAGCCAATAGCAAATGCTGGAGGGGCTGTGGAGAAAAAGGAACCCTTCTCCACTATTGGTGGGAGTGTAGACTTGTACAACCACTGTGGAAATCAGTGTAGAGATTCCTCAGAAAACTACAACTAGAGGTTTCTTTTGACCCAGTTATTCCCCTTCCTGATATATTCCTAAAAGAATTAAAAGCATCATACCACAGCAATATATGCACACTCATGTTTCTAGCAGCACAGTTTGTAATAGCTAAATCTTGGAAACAGCCCAAATGCCCATGAACTGATGAATGGATAAAGAAGATGTGGTTTTTTGTTTTTTTTTTTTATCGAATGGAGTACTACTCTGCCATAAATAATGATAAGCTTGAGATATTTCTAGATAAATGGGTGCATTTTGAGATCATACTCTTAAGTGAAATAAATCGGACACACATGTTTAAATATCACATTATTTCTCTGGTATGAGAAATTGAAAGTGTAAATATGGACTAAAGTGTATTATATTGGGAAAGGGAAGAAATTGTTCAAATGGGAAGGGGACGGGGAGGGGGGTGGGGAAGGAACACAGGGACGAGAAAAAAAGAAGGAAAAAATGGAAACAAAGCTTTTGTAAATAAGGAGGAGAGGAGGGGTTGAAGGGAGAGGAGGGGAATGGGAAAAAAGAAACAGCAAGATACATCACGTACAGGTAAAAATCCCCTATGATGAATGTTATCATTTGTATATCTAAAATGTACCATTAAAATAAAAGTAAAAAAATAAAAATTTAAACATTCCCTGTGTGCTGTGATCCCTCCTTCCATGCTGACCTCAGGTAGGAATCCCCCTCTGTCCAACACACACACACCTGAATCTGTCTCCACACGCCAGTGACGAATTCATACTGGTTGCCCACTCACGCCAGGCCCGGCTGAGCCCGTGAACAGAGCCGTGAATGATGTCGGCGGGTGAGCTGCCTCCTCGGAGCTCGTGCTTGCACAGTGACAGGCAGCAGTAAACAGTCAGCAGACCTGATCTAAGATAATGTCAGACCGTGGTAAGAGAACCAGAGAGGAAGGCGGGATGGCCGCCCCTTGGTGGGCTGGGCTTGTTCAGAGAGGAGTCGGGGAAGCCCTCTCTGCAGGCAGATGTGAGGGCTGAGCCCTGCACAAAGAGGGGCCCAGCCACAGAGCAGCTGGGGAGGGACGCTGCAGACAGGGAGCAGCAGGGGAGGCCTCCGAGGAGGGAGCAAACTTGGGATATTGGACGAAGAGTGAGAAAGCTAATGAGCGAGGTAGAGCCTGGTCCAAGCACATTCATTCCAAGGGCACAAGAGGAACTTAGACCACTTGCAGCGCGTGAATGAGGGGACACCCATGCTAAGTGCTCCTAAGAGGCAACGAAACAGCGGAGGGATTTCCCAGATCTTCAGCGAGGCAAGCCTTGTTGAACTGCAGTACCCGAGTCTCTCCCGGCAACAGCACGTCTAACTCCTCCTGCCCACCTGAGAGGGTCTCGCCTTCAGCTCTAAGGTCAGGACATAATTTTAAAATCATCCCAACTCTTGTTCATTATAATTGTTCTTTTCTGAAATATTTCATACGTATCTTTCTATATCTTCACAACAGAAGGCCTGCATTCTTGTAATTCCTGGACACATTACAAGCGCTCTTAAAGAACAAACCGTCTCCTGAGTTGGTTTCTTCAACAACATGAGACTTTACTTTTGTTATTGATTTTGTGTGCTCAGAATGGTTCGCCCAAGTCAGTAAAGAGAGCAGCGCCCATCCCAGTGAAAAGAAATAGTTTGTCCCTAAATTACCCTGAGGTTCGGTGGTTGCGATGAAGTAGGTAGTTTTGAGGTGGTGCAGAAAGTGGGGAGCATTCTGAGTTGGGACCTGCAATCCGTGTGTTGCAAGAGCTTATCAAACAGTTGAAATGCTAACATATTTCTAAGGTCCAGGCCTATGATAGTGACCCTCTTAGAGCTTTCAGCGATGCAAACGGCCTGCTTTAGCACGTGTGCCACAGGTTTGCCACCCTTGGTCTAGATATGAACTCACTGAGGCTGAAACATGGGAACTTAGTAAGGAAATGTAAAGACGACAACATGTTGATATCCTGGTATGATACAAAGTCTTTTTTCAGGGAGGCTTTACTAGAAGTAGACTAGGAATAGAGGGAAATTATGTAACTTTGCTAACAGAAGCCACATCTACCTGTAATCAGCCATCTGAGGCTGAGTAAGGTCAAATAATCTTGTGTCTTCCTTATCGTTATCGGCAGCAGCAGAGTTCTCTGTCATCCTCCTTTGTCAAAGCTAAAGTTTACAGATGATTGAGGCATTTATGATTCTGGTCACTGCAATGGTTTTTTTTAGCAGACAAGAGAGGAAGCTATCCTTGAGCCATGTGCAGAGCCGGTGTCTTTACACAGAATACTGAGGTGTACCCTGTAAGACCTACTAGGCAGACTCATCCAGTGCTGCATTGTGGTGGGTCTCTTTAGAATAAGACCCGCCTTCCAAGACACATGGCTGTCAGTGATAGCTGGTAATTAATCGCTGACAAGTTTCTACCTTGCTCCAGCTTGCTATGTATCACTTAGGGCTACTGTCAGCAGCCTACTGTCTTAGCTCCAAAAAGGGGTGCAGGAAAGATAAAAATATTACTATGTCTTATGAAGGATTTATCTCCTAAAAGTCTCTGAGCCAGCTTATTTTAAGTGGCATAAGGAGAAGTGATAATACAGCTGGAATTTGGGGTTTTGTGGTGTGAATAGTAGGTCTTTTAACTGCAGGCATACAAGTACCCTCTCCTGGTAGCTGGACCTGCCGCTGGGGGCTGGCCAGCCAGCATTGCCATGAAGTGGACCCTACCTGGATCCCAGGAGTCAGGGCCTGGCTTCTTGATGTGAATCCCAGATCAAAGGAAGGCAACGACACCCTGCCAATTCCCTCTGGTGCTTGTTAGACTGGCTGATGACATCTTTTTGAGTTTATTTTTCACCTTTTGTGCCATGGCTTTGGGGAGCATTGCACTTAGCAAGATGAACTGTTGTTCAGGTGTGAGGTGGGTGCCAGCCAATCCTGGGGGCCCAGGACTGTAAGGAACAGCAGGGCAGGCCCATGGCAGGGCTGAGCGGGAGGCCACCCACCTGGGACTCTGCTGAGGGCTGTGGCCTCCCAACCTAGAGCTAACCACAGTGCTGTCTCACCTCCCTTGTGGTTGAGAACAAGCCAGCATACTGGTGGCTCCCATGAGCCCCAGAGCTGCAAAATATAGGCCAGCGAGCCTCAGCCGGAAGGGGCTTCAGTTACTGAGAAAGACATTTTATTCTGCCCTCTCTTTATTTCTCTTTTATGATCTGTAGTGACAGGTGGCCTGAGAGGACCTGGGCATTTCCCTTGCTAGTCCCCCGGGGGACAGCGAAACAAGTTAGAAAACAGAAGCAGCAGCACCTATCTGCAGGGGCCTCTCCAGGATGCTGCAGATGCTGCCTGGTCTTGTTGGTCTTTGTGCTAAGGCAGAACCTGGATCCAGCATGGCCCCCATCTCAGTCCTCTGGGGAGCTTAGTTCCTGCTTCCCAGAGAAATGGAGTGACCCTGTCCAGAGACCTTCAGCAACTCCAGCCAGCATAACTCTGGGGTGGGATTTGGGGAGCATGGAAGTGAAGGAGTGGGAAAGCTTACAATCCACACAGTATTTTACGTAGATGGCACTCCCTAGAATACTGTGAAGAAGCCCTATGTCAGATATTCGGCGTGTGGCACTCCCCGCTTGAGCTTCCTCACCTGACACTACTGATGCTGATATTTTACAGCAGCACATAGCACTGGAGGCATGACTCAGAAAGGTATATTCTTATCCCTGGCTTTTCTCTTCTCTGCTTCTTGGCCATGTGGTGAGGTTGTCCTCTGTCATGCCCTTACACCTTGCTGTTTCTGCCTTGGGGCCAGCCAACCATGTACTGAAACCATGAGCCTAAATAAATCCCTCTTCTGTATATTGTGGGTGTCAGGTGTTTTTTTTCCCAGAGATAGGAAAGTGACATAAGACAGAAAATTGGTTCCAAACAAGTGGAGTCATTGCTGAGACTGTCCCTGAAGATGTGATTTAGATCAGTCTTTGGAATTGATCTGTAGAAGGAATTTGGAAAGGTTTGAAGAAGCTCTAGAATGCTGTAAACTAGGGAAAGCATATTCCTGAGTTTAGCCATCCAGGCAACAAGTGGCCTCTGCACCCATAGTTCAGAGGGGCCTGGTTGCTGCTCAAGCTGGTGGCCAACCTTGGTGTCATCCACATGGTGTGCATTTTACAGGCATGCAGAATGCAATAGCTCTGGGGCCACAGAGATTTCTACCCAGACTTCAGAAGGGAGGCCAGGGAAACATGTGTAACAGGGTCACATTCCCTGCCAGGAGCCCATGAGGGGCCAATGAATTAAGCTATGAGAGAGAATATGCAGTAGAGACTCTAAGAGATGCCAGGAATGTGGAATGTCTGCTGACGAATACTACAGGCAGCAGGCAGAGCCAGCTTAAGAGAGAGACCATGTAGGCCACTACTAGCAAGACCATGAAGGTGGGTTGCCCAAACCCTTTAGAGCTCACATGTCACCACAACCTACCCTGGGTGCTCAACACACAACTAGAGTATTTAACACTTGCCTCGCAAGGTTTTGTCTTGCTTTGGTCTAATTTCTATCTATCTCCCTGTCCCTCCCTTTCAAAATGGGAATGTTTACCCTGTGCCGTTGTATGCTGGGAGTTTTTAACTTTCCTTTTTGATTTTCACAGTGGCTCACATATGAGTTTGACTTGAATCTCAGACTGTGGATCTGAACTTTTGCAATGCTGGAATCGTTAAGACTTTGGCAACTCTTAGAGATGGACTAAATGCATTTTGCATAATGAGATGGACATACATTGTTTGGGGGCAAGGGGTGGAATGTTAGGGTTTAGGTCTAAAATGTTCCCCAAAAAGCTTAGGTTCAGAGTTGGGGTCTGGTCAGGACAAGCGAGTTACTGGAAGCGTGACTTAGAAGGGCAGAGTCTCACCGCAGCCCCTCCCTCCTCTCTCTGCTTCCTGCCCACCAACTGGTGAACAATTTCCTTCTGCTATGTCTTTGTCCCAAGCCATTTCTGCTTTAGAGCCAGCTGGCAATGGACTGAAACTGTGAGCCCAAATAAATCTCCCCTCCTGTAAGTCGCAAGTATCAGGTATTCTGTCCCAGTGATGGGAAAGTGACTAATAAGCAAAGCAAAAATTCTCCCCTACAACTTCCGCTAAGGAACACAGCCCTACTGACATCTTGATTTTAATCCTGTGGGACTCAGGGGACTTCAGGCCACAAATGATAATCAGTTTGTGTTTTCAGCTGCTGAAGTTATGGTGATTTGTTACAGCAGCAATGGAAAACTAATAGAAATGGCTACAAAAGAGTATATTTTTATATTGAATGTGATTTTCTGTCCTGCTACCCCTAATATCCTTGCTAGGCACTAGTGATGAATTTCCTTGTCATAGCTGCCTGTATCCTGGTGGTGGGGAGGGCAGATGCTTCCATGTGCTTCTTGGTACCACAGCTGGCATCTCTATCCCGGCCAGGCCCCTGGGATAGGTGCTGCTTGAAGCCAGGCCTTGTAAGAAGTACACAGGGCTCTCTGCAGTTTACCCAGGTGGGTGGTCCACACTCATCCTCATTTATCGATCATCTAGTCTGTGGAAGGATCTTGATGGGTTTTATTTCATTTAACTTTTACAGCAACTTTGTGAATTAGGTAACAGCTTTATGAATTATCCCCATTTTACAGATAAGAAACCTGAGGGTCAGAATCAGTACGTATCTTATCCAAGGCCACTGAGTAAGGGATTGGAGTCGAAATCCAGGATTCTCCTCTTCTGTCCTCCAAGTGTCCTTCTGTGGCTGGCCAATTTTCTGAAGCTCCAGCTAATGTTTTCAGACCATAATGAGTCCACAGAAACTGATGGATCTGCTTCATTACAAAACCTGACTCCAAAGGAAGCCAGAAGTGGCTTCTGGCCACTCTTACCTGGTCATGCTCTGCCTTGGCCACTTCCTGTCTCCTGAGGACCCACTGACAGGACTGTCAGGGATGCTGCTTAGGAAACTTCAGCCGGAGGAGAGCTGCCTCTGTCGCCTCTCCTCGGATCCTTTGAGGGGAGCCCTTCTTTCCTTCCTTTACCCCAAACTGACTCTTAGGGATGAGTCCTGAGAGCTGGTGTCCAAGAGTCGGGGAAGATCTTGGTGGAGAAGCTACATGGTCCTTCTTATTAGCTCTTTTTAAAGCTTTTCTCTTGCTGGTCCATTTTATGACTCATGCTCCAGCAAGGAAGACAGTGAAGAAGCTGATTCCGTTCAAGTGTCCATCCCAGCTGGGGTCACACTCTTAGCCCACAGTGTCCTCTATCATCTTGAACTAGGTTCCACTGTCTTTGTTCTCAGTATTTTCTGTGGGACTGACAGCAGAAAAACCAAATAGCACAGACGATGTGATTACTCAGGTTCTTTGTGTGTGAAGATTAAAATGCTACCACCAGCTAATGAGTGATGTGGTATTGTGGAGATACACCATCCTCTGATTCATATGTGGAGCCTGGAAATTCCTTTATCCAACTTGTAATTGGAACTATAAAGATGAAACAGAGCCCTTTAGGTGGGCTCTGACTTTCCCCAGAAGAGCCCTTTAGCTGGGCTCCAACTTTACCCAGAAGAGCCGTTTAGGTGGGCTCTGACTTTCCCAGAAGAGCCCTTTAGGTGGGCTCTGACTTTACCCAGAAGAGCCCTTTAGGTGGGCTCTGACTTTACCCAGAAGAGCCCTTTAGCTGGGCTCTGATTTTCCCAGAAGAGCCCTTTAGGTGGGCTCCGACTTTACCCAGAAGAGCCCTTTAGCTGGGCTCCGACTTTACCCAGAAGAACCCTTTAGGTGGGCTCTGACTTTCCCAGAAGAGCCCTTTAGCTGGGCTCCGACTTTACCCAGAAGAGCCCTTTAGCTGGGCTCTGACTTTACCCAGAAGAGCCCTTTAGCTGGGCTCCGACTTTACCCAGAAGAGCCCTTTAGCTGGGCTCTGACTTTACCCAGAAGAGCCCTTTAGCTGGGCTCTGACTTTACCCAGAAGAGCCCTTTAGCTGGGCTCTGACTTTACCCAGAAGAGCCCTTTAGCTGGGCTCTGACTTTACCCAGAAGAGGGGAACCCACCAGTCTTGGATTAATGATGTCTAAGGCTGGTTATGTAGGGTCTCCCACCATCCAACTTGGTTTCCCTCCACCAGAACCTCTGGGAGGCTCCTCTTTGGGTGATGAGGATGTCACTTTTATGTGATGGGCAATGGAATGAGATCTATCCTCAGGGTACTGGGTCTTTTCTGAGACTTCAGGGTCTGAAGACAGCGGTGGAGGACATTGGTGGGAAGGACTCCCTCTCCTGATGATGAGCACTACCCCAGCTGCGCACCAGGAGAGCCCTAAAGAGCATGCCGGGCTCACCACGAGCATCTCCTTCTGTCCCACAGTGACTCCAAGAGGGAAGGCTCGAATTATTCCCAGGAGAGGAGAGAGGGATTCCTGAGCCCTAAAGAGCATGCCGGGCTCACCACGAGCATCTCCTTCTGTCCCACAGTGACTCCAAGAGGGAAGGCTCGAATTATTCCCAGGAGAGGAGAGCGGGATTCCTTAGGAATCAGCGTTGGGTCATGAAAACAGTGCCGGGTTTCAGTCTCTCATCTCTTACTCTGTGATCTCGGATGAGATATTAACCTGCTGTGAGCTTCAGATTTCTTATCTGTAAAATGGAGATAAATTACCTAATTCATAAAGTTATGCGGATTAAAAGAAAAGAAAAAAGAATCCACCAAGTTTCTTGCACAGAATAGATGGCAATAAATGCCCTTGGAGCTAGGTGTGGTGGTACATGCCCATAATCCCAGCAGCCTGGGAGGCTAAGGCAGAAAGACCATAAATTTGAGCCCAGTATGGGCAACTTAGTGACTTAGGAAGATCCTGTCTCCAACAAACAAACAAAGAAAACACAACACCAAAAACACTCAGTGCCAAGGTTCTGAGTTCAACCCCCAGTACCAGGGAAAAAAAAGTTCTGTTCTTACTCCCTTAAATGCAGAGCAAAACTTGGCTAAGGTCCTTCTAGCAGCTAACAGTAGTTTTAACCAGAAGCAATGGGACGACCCACCCAGGGTTGTCTAAAGTCTCCACATCTCCCTCCTTATGGAGTACTTTAAATACACGGTTCCCGAGAACTCAGTTCTCCTAGTAGCCCGAGGACATTCCTCCACCCATTCTCCTTGCCTCCACCCCAGTGCCCGCGGAAGGTGGACAGGAGGCTCCGCCACCTCTCGGCACTGTCTGGCCTTCTCTGCTCCTGTGCACCTTTTCTTACCGATTCTGTGGCTACGGCTAATTTTAGCTTTTTGTTCACTTTTCAGTGAAATAATGTCTAATGTTATAGTTTATAGCCTTCCTTACTATTTTCCACGTGTTATTTTCCCCATGACTCCATTGTCTTCAAGACTGGTTTTTGGTCTTCCTTTTTCCACCAAGGAGCCTCGGTAGCTTCACTTCACAGGGGTCCAACTTGCCTACCAGAGACAGCCCATGAATGACTGCCCCGCTGTCAGGCTGGTGATATTGGGAGCAAACCTGCCACCTAGTGGCAGAAAAGGCTTAGGCTTTTTCGTGAGTTCTAACTGGTAGCTTAAAAAAAAAAAAACGTAGTTCATGGTTTTCTTCTAAACTAAGAAACTGTGTTGTCAATTAGATCAAACCATGTACCTGCTTTAAATCCTCCTGTAAAGGGACTAAATATAAACAAATATTATCAAATCAAAATGAAGAGTGAAACAAATCAGAT